>JAOTON010001730.1:1412500-1575000 GCA_034440635.1 Lepas anatifera | reverse complement strand
CTAAATGTTTTCCAAATGAAATATGTTTACTTTGGAACTCAATTGACGTGGCGGTATGTTTTATATATAAAATTAAAATGATGAAATATTTATTATCATATATATATATATATTTATATATATTATATCATATAAAAATTATAAAATACATTAAAAATTATATGTAATCTTGAATAATAGATCATTAAATAGATTCGAAACGTCGGTTTATAGTGACTTTATGCATGAACTTTGGTGAGCTCATTAACTCAATTCCTTCTAATATGAAATTAACTCTAGAAAAAATACTAAAACTAGAAAAGAAACTGGTCAAGGCAAGACACGCAGGAGATTTCAATGGAATATAAATGGAAAAATATATATATTCATGTATATTTCCCCATAATCCTTGTCTTACTAATGTGCGTCGAAAACGAGGGTAGACGAGGGAGCATCCCCCAGCTGGTAGACCAGTGGGGAGGTCCCAGGTCCGTCCCCCGAAAAAATCAGTACTCCACCGATTATTTGCCTTATTTATCCCTCCTGCCCAACAACACCAACCTGCGCAAATGTAGAGCAGGCGGTGGCTGCTGAATAGCCTCGACATCGGCCTTCTGAACAGCCTGCTATTTGCGGCCTTGCTTGTCACACTCCCCCTTGCCCCGTCGTCGTCAGTTTGGAATCAGTCAAGGGTGTGGGGGCTCCAAAACCATCGGGGGTGTCCGAATCTGATCGCTGTCAACTATGCCAACGCCAAGACAATGTTTGTAAAAGTAAAACTTGTCAAATCACCACAATGCTCTTAACATGACGGCGAGTTGCGGTATGCAATTTGAAAATAACAGAAACAGAAGTACCGTGTGACTGGCCACTGTGCACCCCCATACAGGTAAAGAAATCCATACATAAGCCCTGTAGGCAATTTGTGAGGTCTGTGGGAAGTGTAACATAACGGAAGTACTGAGCGCCTAACTAGAAAATGGTTGAGAATAAGTCTCAACGGAGGAATGGAATACCTACTAATCACTTGGAGCTTCCTGTCCGGTAGCAATACTCACCTGGTGTTATAGGCACCCAATGACCCAAGCATTGGTGGCATCTTACACTACCATTATAATAATGATCTCTCTGCCCAGGGTGTCTCTGCCCATCTAATTCCAGTGTCAAAGCCTAGACCCGATCCTCCTACGCGTTGAATACACGAAGCGAAGTGCCTGGTTTGTTTTGTATCTAAAGCGCTAGATTTGTCTGCATTAAGTGCTACATTAGCGCCAAAGCTTTTAGCTTAGTACTGTCTCATAATTGTTGGGGTTTAGCCAGCTGCCAAGCTAATACGTCGTCGCCCGGCCAGCCCTCGCCCTGTTGGGAGAGATTTGAGGGATCAGATCGACTTATTCAGAGGCTCCGCCGGGACTTGAACCGGGGACCGGTGGCATAGGGAATTTTAATTTTTATCTTCTAAACCACCCATCCCCGTAGTACTGTTTCACTAGCGCCTTGCATTAGTATTAATATTTCGCCCAGGAAATCATTCCTATGAACTTCCTATGGATCCTATGAATATCCTGTACCCTATGAACTTTCTATTCTCTCTCTGCTTGAATTTGGATTGCTTAATAAGTTGTCTTGCATGTACATTGGTAATTGTCTATGATGTCGAGGTATTTCCCTTCCAAGTTAAGAAGAGGGTTGAAGGTTAGGCACGGAATATCGCTATCCATCAATTGTCAGAAATGGATTTGTCGACATTTTCCTCCTCTTCAAGCGCTTATTTTTGGCTTGATCTTGAAATTTTAGTTGGGGGTGCCCAAATCACCATTGGGAGTGCCCTGCCGGCACACCAAAAAATATATAAATCCACGCCCCTGGAGTCGATGTGCCCACAAAAAACCTGCAGCCACACCCTGGTTCGAACGTGTTACAAAACATGCTTGTAGCCATTTTCTAATGTCACGTATACTATTTTATCAAGCCCAGCCATGAGTATAAGATGCCTTTGCAGGCAGAGAGAGGGGTGCTTTGAGACGAAGGGCGACTTTTGTGCTGAGCCGGCGAGTTGGACCGCCGTCGTTTCCATCGGTGCCCAGTGATCTGGGAGAGCTGGGTCTGAGCTGGCTGACACTGAGCCGATGATGTATCGACTAATCGACTGACCAGTCCGGGCCCAGTCGGATCAGCTCTCTGCTTACCCAAATCAACTTCGATTACCGTTAAGCAACTCACGCATACAATCTTGCATGAGAAAGTCTGAAATTCAATAAATTATGCGAAAAACGTACCCTTTTTATTCATTAGCTCACGATTTAGGCCTCACTTCAAAACAAATATATGGGAATAAAATAAGGATATCGCACGTTCCGTTTCGAGAAAAACCAAATCAGAAAGTCCCCCTTGTTATTTATGAGGTACCTATTTTATTGTATTGGTAGATTTTAACGTACTGGTAGACTGAGCGTCAGCTTCTCGCTCTGAGACATCCACAATTTTGCCAAGACTTTTCACCGGCTTGATTTACTTTTGTCACTGACATTGTTGGCAAGTTGGCAGATTTTTATATATCTGACGGAAACGAATGTTTCGCCAGATCTGCCAGATATCATATTGCAAAGAATTATGAAATAATACGTAGTTAAGGATGAAATGGGAAATATCCATGAACCGTAGCTAATATTTTGAAGCATATACAAGGCGTCTGATGCAAAAATAATGCACTTTATACTGTCTTATGTGAAATGCATTCAACTCTTTTATTACAGGGAATGTGGCACCTTGGTCGAATACAGGAATTAAGTGTAATTAGGGGTATTTTTAGCCGAAAATCATGAAAACATCAATTATTTCTCTGAAAAATATGCAATGAGTTCAATATTTTATTTTTAAAACTGCTCCTCTAGGGTGAAAAATAAATATATGCCTGTGGATGACGTCATAATCTGGCAACTAGTACCTCAATAGGCTTCAAGGGCTTCAATTGGCTGATTACTCACCGTGACGTCAGTGCTGTCGTCACACCAACGGCTGACAACTGTGGCCGCCTGGCTGGGGTAGATTTGGGGTACATTTCAGGTAGGTTTTTAGCTTTTCTCCACGGAAATTTCGAGTTTCAAGACAAATGATATCTTGAGTATCGGGTTTTTCAGAATGCTTTTAAACTTGGCTATCTCAGTTAAAATCACGTTATAAAGGTGCCACATTCCCTTGAATGTCAGGTCTATATAGAATGAAACATGACTTCCTCATAGATATGGTGTGAAACAAAAATTCCGGAGGTCCCACGGTGATTTTGGTATCTACTCACTATCCAATGTTTTTTTCTATCATGATTGGGAACATTTAGCTGCGTGAACTTGCGCCACTTTCAATAATCGCACTTTTTAGTTGACACCACAGCGCTCCGCTGCGGTCGTGACACTCCGACTCGGGAGTTACGGGCCCTACATTTGGCTATATAGCTGTTGTTTGTGGAAAAAACGACTATCTATATGGGTCTTCAAGCTGATGCAGATTTTAGATGTCCTAAAAACAGTTAAAAATCATTTAAAAACATACTGTTTTTTGTTATGTTTGGGCTTTGCACCATGAAATATAGACATTCGGGCTTGTTGGGACTTTCGGACATTCGGAATACGAGGGATGGGGCTTGTAGTGCTTAAGCCCCCCCCCAAATGTTTGATCCCTTCAGTAAATAAATAGCCGGAGGCTGTCCAGGTGCAAGTGGGGCAATCTCCCCCTAGCCCCACTCCCACCCCCGAAATAAAGTCCTGGATTCGCCACTGGATAAATGGGTTTTAAGAACGACACTTTTAGTGTTATAAGGTACCTATCGGTCGTCGTTTCCAAAATTGTTTCGATTCGATTCACTTTGGGTGTATTTGATCGATCTTTTCGATATAATAACATTTTTATTTTGTGCTGATTTTATTTGATTAAATCCTAATGCGGAGGCGCAGATTATCCCATTCTTGGTTGGGAAGAGGCGGGTGAGGAGGTGTTAGGCTAAATCTCAGGATGTGCCATCGATCATTCAGGAGGTCGCTGAGAGTCGATCGGGGACTGTACATACGTGTCCCACTTGAGTCCCCCTGAGTCCGCCTATGGAAGCCTAGACAAGTGCAAAAATTTACTTAGCTACGCGCATAACCAATGTTTATATTCTCAACATGTTGTATCCACCAGCTGGCGTTAAACAGCGGCTACGTACTGTGTGGTGCCAGATAGTGAATGGGGCCCATTGTGCGGTGGGGCGGAGGCGCCGGATCCCTGTGGGGCGCGGGTTAAGTCTCTGAGGCAACACAGCAACGCCTGTAGGGATGAATACCTAATCGTGCTACAAAGACATATTAATGCTGCCAGTATACCTTAACGGCCTACGTAACCATAACCTTGCTCTTTTGGTGTCGGTTTGGAGATAATAGCGGTGTGGAGATGACAGAGTTTTTTTGTAGCTCTAAACTTCTTAATTTGATGCACATCAGTGGCGAGGTCGAACCGAAGGTGTAGTACATGTGACTTGTTGACCGGAAAATAATATTACAGCACATTTTGAGCACAAAACGAAAGCAATTGGTTTTGACTTCTTTTATGATTTAGGCCTCACTGCCCACTGTGAGCGAAAACCATTTCAGGACCACGTGTGTGACTAAGCACTTGTCACTGCCGGCGACAGAAAAGGCATGGTGTTGCGTCAGGGCCTCTCTGTATGGAATGGATGGTCGGCGTCACTTTGCTGTCCTCTTTGTCTGACATGGAGCTAACAGAAGCATCCTCTCAGGGCCGATCAGTGTTTTACAGTTGATTGGTTTCATCATCAGGAATTGTTCGGAATCTAAGCCCATAAACGTACATTCTCGATGTACATTCATTCATTCTTGATAGATGTACATTCTCAATGTACATATCATGAAGTACCCATTCCAGTTTTAGGCCATAAAGGATTTTCAGTTCTACATTTGAATGATAGGTCAGTCAAGAACAAGTTTGACGAAATTAAACAACTTTTGCAAAAATCAGCTATAGATTGGTATATTATTTTCTATATCTGAAACATGGCTTAGAAAGGAAACTGAAAAATACTTCGAGTTAGACAATTATACCATGTTTGCCTCTGGTAGAAATTCAACACAGGGTGGAGGTGGTACCGCAATATACGTGAATAGGCAATATGAATGCAAACACAGAAATGATCTAGAAGGAATTTTGGCAGAATCAACATTTACAGAAGTAACATTAAAAACTGGACATATGCAGCAAAATATTATTTTCGGGGAGGTCTATAAACCCCCAAATTATAATAACGATTTGTTCCTGGAAGGTGTTGAAAAGCTCCTCGATAAACTGGAAAGTAATAAGCTACAGATTTTGGCAGGGGACTTCAACTTTAACTTTTGGAAACTGCCAAATGATAAGGAGTCTTCCAAGTTCTTTAATATAATGTCTGCCTACAATTTTCTACCCACAATTTCAAAACCGACTAGAATGAGCACGAGTGATCTCTCCCTCTTAGACAACTTTTTTACAAGTGATATTAACTTAGTTAATCAATCTGGTATAATATTAGATATTTCTGATCATTTACCTATATTCATGACCCTTAAGGAAGACACTCAAAACACACAAAACAGATGCCTAAATCGTATCACGGTTTTCGACAACACTAAGATTAACCAACTGAGAACATACATATCCAGTAATCTCAACAACTTTAATGCTATCACAGATCCTCATTCCGCATGTAAAATGCTCATAAATACATTTCACAACGGAACAAACTATTTTTTCGAAAACCTTTACACCAAGTAGGAGAAGAACTGCAATAAAGCCTTGGATATCGCCTAGAATTTTGGCATGCGTTAGCAACAAAAACAAATTGTTCAAAAAGTATATTTCCAAAAAGCTTAAAAACCAGAATGACCCAGAACAAGAATAACTAGAAGAATCATATAAAAGATACAGTAACGTTCTGACAGGAATCACAAGAGAAGCAAAAAGAAAATATTATAGAGACTCTTTTGATGCAAATGAAGGAAATGGAAAAGAAACATGGAAATTACTAAATGGACTAATTAATAAGAACCATAAAAATAATGACCATCCGGTAACATTCAAAACTAGCCAAGGAACACTGACAGATAACAATGAGATTGCAAATGGTTTTAATGATTTCTTCAACTCCGTTGGAACCACTTTAGAGGAAAAGATTCCTCCCTCGGACAAAAGCGCAGTTGACTACTTGCAGCCCCCTACATATGATGCATTTCGGAATAATCTCTCAACAAATAATGAGCAAATTGAAAATATAATAAAGTCTTCAAATGTTGTTGGAGGAGGAGTAGATAGGATTAGTTCTAGGATCTTAAAATCGACATACCAATGTTGTTTAAGTAATTTGGCACACTTCTTTAATCTCTGCTTATCAACTGGAATATTTCCAGACTTGCTAAAAATTGCGGTGATTATTCCGATTCATAAATCTGGAGACAAGGAGTAGGTTCAACAATTATCGACCTATATCTTTACTTCCAATCTTCTCTGAAATTCTGGAGAAGATATTACATCAATACATAGTTGAATATATAGACGCAAACAACATTCTTTACAAATTACAATTTGGATTTCGAAAGCTACATAGCTCCTACATGCCAATTGCCCATTTATACGACACTGTTACGAAATGTTTAGAAAGAGGTGAGATTTTTTGCGGAATTTTTCTAGATATGAAAAAGCGTTTGATACTGTTAGTTTCGGAATACTGTTAGAAAAATTACACTTTCTTGGAGTTCGTGGAAAACTTTATGACATTGTGTGTTTATACCTGAAAAATATGTGTGAATTGACTAAATTTAATGATATATTCTCAGATCGGAAAATAGTCACCACAGGAGTATCACAGGGATCGATATTGGGCCCACTTTTTGTTTATTCTATATGTGAATGATCAGGGGCGTAGCCAGGATTTTTCTCAGGGAGGGGCGACGCTCCGAAAAGGGCCCCCGCGACAGCGCCAAAAGGGCCCTGATGGGTAAAGGGCCCTGCTTGTTACAGAATAGTGCTGAAGAGGCTTAAGAGGGCTCTGTCTGGTATAAAATGCCAAATTTGGCCATAGAGCATAGTGCGGGCGAGCCGCGCCTCGCGCGGCTCGTGTCCTCAGGGGCCCTTCGGGCCCTCAGGGGGGCGGCGGCTGTCCCTGCCGCCCTTCTTTGGCTACGCCCCTGTGAATGATTTATATCGTGTTTCGGAACAGGCCGTCTTTTATCATTTTGCCGACGATACAGCCATTGTAGTAACAGCGGAAAATCAAAACCTTCTGCAACAAGAAATAAACACTCTTCTACCAAAAGTAACGAAGTGGTTTCAATCAAGCAGTCTATCGCTTAACGCCGAGAAATCACGCTACCAAATTTATTCTATAACCGACTTTACTGACATAAAAATAAAAGTGAATGGAGTCGAAATAGGAAAAGAAAAAGTGTTTAAGTGCTTAGGTGTCCTGGTAGATGATAATTTGAAATGGGATGCTCATGTGGTCAACATGACAGCTCTGATTAGTAGAAATCTGGGAATAATGAGTACAGCAAAATATTATTTAGAATCACGAGAACTTATCTGTCTATATAATACTCTTGTGCTACCATACTTCAATTACTGCGCAGTTGTATGGGGAAGCAAGTATTAAACGCATTTAAGTTAATGAAACTTCAAAAAAGGGCAGTTCGAATAATTATGAAGAAACCTTTTTATCATCCAACAAATGGACTTTTTGTTGAACTTAACTTGTTAAAACTCGATGATATTATTACTTAACAGAAAAGTATCATTCTATCAAAATTGTTAAGCCAATCACTACCATTTGCCATCTCATCACTCTTTTAATATCATCGTCCTGCAAACACTCGACTAGTACAACATTTTCATGTTCCTTTAGCAACAACGAACTACAGATCATTTTCAATATCATGGTCAGCTCCAAAAGCGTGGAATCAGATAATATGTCCAATTTTTCCAAATCTTGATGATGTTCCATTGCAGAAGTATACATTAAAGAAAATTATCAGAGAACATTTTAGGAACCAGTATTGATCCCAGGAGGGGAATCAATAGTAAATGGATTCAGGTAAAAAATTAGCTATCAAGTGCTTTCTTTTTTGTGATTCTTTTTCATCTCGCTGCCTAGTTGTCTTATAGCCTTTGACTGACCCGTTTTTTTCATTTTATGAGTTTCTTATTTAACCCTGAAAAAAACTTTAATCCACTAATACCAACTTTAGAGTACCCAGGTTTCTCTCGAATGTTACTAGTTCCTCTATTCTTTTCGAGAGAGACTTGGGGAAATACTTAGTAAACAACTTTTGTTTTCATTTGTAAAGCTAAGAATAAATGGAGCGGGGAGTGGTGGGACCTTCAAATCAGATCTTAACATACCTGTCCCAAATTTACAACTGGAAAATTTGTAGTTTGGTCGCATGGGTACGGAAGGGCACTCCTGCCTACCTTATAAATGGGTAGTTAGTTAGTAAAAAAATAGTAAGACCTCCCGTCCGAGCCGTCACTTGGGCTGTGAACGGAATTCAGCTGGGATGGTGCGTGAAGTTGCATTTCAGTGGCTGTTCAGACAGAGGACGGTGGTGTGTCTCAGTGAATGTTCAGACAGAGGACGGTGGTGTGGTTCAGTGGCTGTTCAGACAGAGGACGGTGGTGCATTTCAGTGGCTGTTCAGACAGAGGACGGTGGTGTGTTTCAGTGGCTGTTCAGGCAGAGGACGGTGATGTGTTTCAGTGGCTGTTCAGACAGAGGACGGTGGTGTGGTTCAGTGGCTGTTCAGACAGAGGACGGTGGTGCATTTCAGTGGCTGTTCAGACAGAGGACGGTGGTGTGTTTCAGTGGCTGTTCAGGCAGAGGACGGTGGTGTGTTTCAGTGGCTGTTCAGACAGAGGACGGTGGTGATGCCGGGGCGTCACACGGGGCATCGTGGCTGTTCGACGGACGGTGTGTGTTCAGTGGCTGTCAGACAGAGGACGGTGGTGCTTTCAGTGACTGTTCAGACAGAGGGCGGTGGTGTGTTTCAGTGGCTGTGCAGACAGAGGACGGTGGTGCATTTCAGTGGCTGTTCAGACAGAGGACGGTGGTGTGTTTCAGTGGCTGTTCAGACAGAGGACGGTGGTGTGTTTCAGTGGCTGTTCAGACAGAGGACGGTGGTGTGTTTCAGTGGCTGTTCAGACAGAGGACGGTGGTGCATTTCAGTGGCTGTTCAGACAGAGGACGGTGGTGTGTTTCAGTGGCTGTGCAGACAGAGGACGGTGGTGTATTTCAGTGGCTGTTCAGACAGAGGACGGTGGTGTGTTTCAGTGGCTGTTCAGACAGAGGACGGTGGTGTGGTTCAGTGGCTGTTCAGACAGAGGACGGCGGTGTGTTTCGGTGGCTGTTCAGACAGAGGACGGTGTTGTGTTTCAGTGGCTGTTCAGACAGGACGGCGGTGCATTTCGTGGCTGCAACAGAGGATGGTGGTGCGGTTCAGTGGCTGTTCAGACAGAGGACGGTGGTGTGGTTAGGATGGTGGTGCGGTTCAGTGGCTGTTCAGACAGAGGACGGCGGTGTGTTTCAGTGACTGTTCAGACAGAGGACGGTGGTACGGTTCAGTGGCTGTTCAGACACTTTTTGTCAGCTTTTTGTCTGGTCAATGCATACTCGGCTTGAAATTTCGGAGGAGTTCTGCTTTGGACTAAGATATCCAACATTGAACTGTATCTTAAAGGGAATGTGGCACCTTCGTGATGGGATTTGAACTGAGATAGCCATGTGAGAAACCACTTAGGTATGCCATATTTCATTTGTCCCAGAACTTATTGTTGATAGAGAGAAAGGCAAAATTCGCCCTCTACCGGCCTCTCGCGCCCCGGTTAAGTATACGTGTTATGAGGCTGTCTCGAGATACCTTTACTTAAAGGTACATTCAAGAGGGATTACTCCACGCCCGAGTAACGTCACACGGGCGTGGAGGAATTCCTTCACCTTTGGGCCGTGTGTCAAACTACTGGTAATGGCACTGCCCGCTTACGAATCTGTGAGAATAAACGGTAATTAAGTTTATCCTAGATGTAATAGATAAGTATTTCATCTTTGATTCTGGGCCTTTTTGCAAAAATATGGATATTTAATCCCCTCTATACCCTGATTTAATCATTTAATTTTACCATGCTATATGCTACGAGGTGTGACGTCACATCCGGTGATCTGCGCTTGCTGTTGGAGGGAGGGGGGCTGAGGCTGTCTAAGGAAAGTGACGTCATGCTCAAGCCCCGCTGGGCGTGCAGCACTAACACATTTTCCTTGCTTGGACATATTTAAGACACGTGCTTAAGATTACTTTGGCGCTGTCGATTATAAATTCGTATAACTTGCTTTACTGGCTAGTTAGAAACGTGAAATATGTTTTAGTATACCAAGAAAAATATAAAATGTTAACGCCCGCGCTGGAGAAGTTCCCCCCCACCAACGCGCACTGGAGGGGGGCCTGGCAGGCCCCCTGATATCACGGAAACTCAGAAGTGTATAAAGACGCCGCTCGGATAGTGGGTGGGGACGATGGTTATCTACATAATAGGTGATATTCATTGACCTAGGTCAATATTTTCAACGTCAAACGAGGTCATAAAGATCAAATCTTGACCGTGCTGGGGACCTATTGGAAAATGCCGCGATTGCGCGGGAAAAAGTTGGGAATATGCCAAACATGGACCAAGGTCATGATGAAAAAGTCGCAAAGAATAATCCCTAAAATTTTGGGGTAAAGGTCATTCTAGGTCATGGACCAATGACGTCACAATATGGTATGTCCCTGTAATGTACACTATAACTAGCACTATAGCAATGTAGGGAAGGAAATGAAGATTGACCTTTACCCATGACCTTTGACCTTGACATTTACTTTGGGTTACCTCAGCCGTCATAGCATGATATACGGTAGACTGGGTCATGCCATTTGACCGGAAGCACTGCGGCCAATGACCTTGAAAGGGCTGGTAGGACCTTGACCTGTGACCTTTGACCTAGGCCTTCATATGAGGTGACATTGACATACCATCCCGATTATATGGCGTTGTCACCGCTCGGTCTCATGCAAGCAAACTGGTCCGACCGCGCGATCGTGGAGATCTCAAAATGTAGGTCTGACTTTGAAAGACTATAAGTAAAACAATTCATCGGATTTTCAAAATTATTTCACTTATCGACACGGTATTTAATTCTCTCAAATGTGGCCCAGTATCGTTTTTCGGCAACGAGCGGTTCTCCGGCCATCCCGGAAAAAATAGGTGGGGGCCTCTGAGGCCTCCCTTCAGTGCGTGTGTTAAATATCACTTCACTTCCTCATGCTGTCCTCTTTTAAGCTAAAACGCTTCATTTGTATTCGTTGTCATTTTTTGGCGCAAATCAAACTGGTTCAATCCGGCACGAAGTGGTACCAGCTCATCAGCCGATTTAAGGTCACACTAATTTGGATATTTTATCTTTAACAGGGAACAAATAATATCAGGCTTAAAAGACAGTTTTCAGTCGAAATAAGCCCAAAACTCTTATTTTCAATGTGGATTTCCCCTAAAACCACTACAGTCTTGAATTGCATCAAGGTGCCACATTCCCTTTAAATATTCACTCAAACATTACGATCTCACTCCATTGGAAAATCTCGACAGAACAAATTGCATCGGAACGATCTTTCATAACTTTAACTGGATTTAATCATTCAAGATAAGAGAAGGAAACAAATTTTCAACCCCGAAAATGTTCCAAAACCATTATTTTTCACAAAACAATTGCTGTCAGGAAAGAGGCTAGTAGAGCCTGATGCATAGGACAAGTGGACAAGTGGCAATCAGACGGCTTTTACACCGTGCAACATGCTAGGCATGAGGATTGCTTTAACTCAAATTAAGAATTGTTTTAACTCTCACTGCAACCAGCATGCATTGCGAAGAGTTTTTATGTTATAACTTAAAATTTAGATAGCGCATAAGGTCGCACGCGCAATTATCTTTAGCACGCCACTGGAATTGATGAGACATATCTCAGTGTTTCAGGCACCAGAATTTATATTCCCAAAACACGAGAAACAAATCATTGAGCAGAGGAGATATGAACAGTTTATGAAGAATTCACCCTCAGATAAGGTAGCTTTCTCGGAGTGGTCAATGTGTGGCGTCACGAACGCGTCATTTGCCCGTTTTTGCATATATTTGGCTGCACAATTTTGAACAATGAAGGTGTATTTAAATTTCACCCCCCTGGCTGCAACATGCGACTTCATTTTAAAGCGTTTCTTTTCTTTGGGAGGAGCATATCCAACTAAGGGCCATTGTTCCGATTATTGGGAACTAAGCTATTATTGGGAGCTCTGACTTGTTTCGCCCACTGGGCTGCTGTCTGCGGGCCGAGCTCGCTGGGTGTGGTTTTCTGCAGTGGCTGCAGTCTGGCTGGGTGTGGTTTTCTGCAGTGGCTGCAGTCTGCGGGCCGAGCTCGTTGGGTGTGGTTTTCTGCAGTGGCTGCAGTCTGCGGGCCGAGCTCTTTGGGTGTGGTTTTCTGCAGTGGCTGCAGTCTGCGGGCCGAGCTCGATGAGTGTGGTTCTCTGCAGTGACTGCAGTCCGGCTGAGTGTGGTTTTCTGCAGTGGCTGCAGTGTGGCTGGGTGTGGTTTTCTGCAGTGGCTGCAGTCTGGCTGAGTGTGGTTTTCTGCAGTGGCTGCAGTCTGGCTGGGTGTGGTTTTCTGCAGTGGCTGCAGTCTGGCTGAGTGTGGTTTTCTGCAGTGGCTGCAGTCTGGCTAGGTGTGGTTTTCTGCAGCGGCTGCAGTCCGGCTGGGTGTGGTTTTCGGCAGTGGCTGCAGTCTGGCTGGGTGTGGTTTTCTGCAGTGGCTGCAGTCTGGCTGAGTGTGGTTTTCTGCAGTGGCTGCAGTCTGGCTGGGTGTGGTTTTCTACAGTGGCTGCAGTCTGGCTGAGTGTGGTTTTCTGCAGTGGCTGCAGTCTGGCTGAGTGTGGCTTTCTGCAGTGGCTGCAGTCTGGCTGGGTGTGGTTTTCTGCAGTGGCTGCAGTCTGGCTGAGTGTGGTTTTCTGCAGTGGCTGCAGTCTGTCGGCCCAGCTACTGGGTGTGGTTTTCTGCAGTGGCTGCAGTCTGGCTGAGTGTGGTTTTCTGCAGTGGCTGCAGTCTGGCTGGGTGTGGTTTTCTGCAGTGGCTGCAGTCTGGCTGAATGTGGTTTTCTGCAATGGCTGCAGTCTGGCTGGGTGTGGTTTTCTGCAGTGGCTGCAGTCTGGCTGAGTGTGGTTTTCTACAGTGGCTGCAGTCTGGCTGAGTGTGGTTTTCTGCAGTGGCTGCAGTCTGGCTGAATGTGGTTTTCTGCAGTGGCTGCAGCCTGGCTGGGTGTGGTTTTCTGCAGTGGCTGCAGTCTGGCTGAGTGTGGTTTTCTACAGTGGCTGCAGTCTGGCTGAGTGTGGTCTTCTGCAGTGGCTGCAGTCTGGCTGAGTGTGGTTTTCTGCAGTGGCTGCAGTCCGGCTGAATGTGGTTTTCTGCAGTGGCTGCAGTCTGGCTGGGTGTGGTTTTCTGCAGTGGCTGCAGTCTGGCTGAGTGTGGTTTTCTACAGTGGCTGCAGTCTGGCTGAGTGTGGTTTTCTGCAGTGGCTGCAGTCTGGCTGAGTGTGGCTGTGGTTGATTAGCGTGTGCCGGTGTTGCAGCTTTGACGTGGAGAATGGCGGCGCGGCGGCACGTCCGGACGGCTCGCCGTCCACCGGCCTGGTGCTTCAGAGTCTGCCCCAGAGGCGCGAGTCTTTCATCTACAAGTCCGACTCCGACTTCGAGATGTCACCCAAGACGATGTCGCGCAACTCCAGCATCGCCAGCGAGGGGTGAGTACAGTCGGCTGGCGCTCGGGACCAGTGGTTGTGAGGTTTTACCTCAGGATGTGTGGTACAGACAGCCGGTGTGGATACGTGACTGATTCAGCCTCGGCAGCGACTGTACATGTCCAACTCATCCTCTCTTGAAGCTTCTATTTATGTCCAATTGCCTCCGTCAGTGTGGGCTTATGGGGCCTCATTTCACTGATGGATCTTGACTGCTGCTCCTGCTCCCTAATATCCAGGCAAAGCAACACTAGTACATTTAGGCTAGGGGATCCGGACGCGCGGTAGACAGCGCGCAGCTGCGTGGGGGCGTAAGTTAGCGCGCAGGGGCTTTTGGAGGGATCCATCGGCGCGCAGCTAAGTTGCGGCGGAAGTAGTGTCGTAACTCGCCGTCTTACGCGCTAACTTTCCCCGTCTTCTCAACAGCGCGGAAGACAGCGCGGAAATCTGTATGATTGTTTTAAAGTAACAAAAAGGTATTGGAAATGTCAGTGAATCCAAGTTATATGGCTTGTGTTTGACAAAACATGTATTTATGATAAAAATCGAGGCCCACAAACTCCCGAAATATCACTGGGAAATCCTCAGAAGAGACACAGGCGAAGAGAAACGTAGATCACTGCAGCTGTGCCAGTGAATCACCAGCCGTAATGCTAACTGCCCTCCAATAAACAATGTTGTTCGCCCCAGGACGCATCTCACGTTTCGCACTACTCACCGTCCCCGAGCGGTCTCGTCGAGGCTGGAACGCCAGCGATCGAGCAGTTCTCCCTGAACTGTGAACGTGAGGATTCTTAAATATCTGGTGCTGTTTGAGAGGCAGAAAGATAAGGAAAATGGGGCCAAATTCATAGGCGGAATGCAAAAGCGGCACTAAATGCACTCCCCGAGCCAGGCTTTTTGGAGCCAGCCCGGCTCATTTCTCTCCAGTGCTCCGACTAAACCAATGACACCGTAGTACAACGAGGCAAAAGTGTGTTTCGTGAAGCCCGTGTCCTGCCCAGATAAATTGACTTGAATTGGGCTTAACATAAAAACGCATTCGGAGTAAGCCAAATCATATCGGTTTCAGATGTATGCCTCATTTATTTGGAAATCCCACTTATAAATTGTCGTTTACGGATAAGGTTTTTCCCCTTATCCCATCCGAGCACTTTTATCATCACCTTACCTCCCAGCGCGGGGCCATGTCTTCCTCTCATCCCCTCCCCCCACAGTCGGCCAGGAAATCCGACACCGTACAGCAGTCAGCAGGCTGTAACCTATGACGTGAGTTTACTACGGCGAGAAAAGCACCGTATTCTATGGGAATTTCACCCTTAGCGTCCATTTACGACGGTCGCCAGAGTATTCACCGCCGCCTCGGATTGCCCCAGATGATACGCGCTAACCTCCGCCGGCGCGGAACTCCGCGCGATCGCTCTCTCCCGAGCATCCCTCCAAATCGCTTACGCGTAAACTTGCGCCCAAATCGGCGCGGGCGTAGGGAGAGCGTGGGCGGAAGCTGTGCGCAACTGGATCCCCCCCAGCCTAAGACATTCATCCATTGATCTTGCATTTCGAAATAATGTTTCCAAACATTTGAACAACCATAAATGACATAGGCAAAGGAGCACTGTGGTGGGGCGAGGGGGGCAGGAGGACCATGACTCCCGACAGTGGCGGGTCCGGTTGGGCCGTGGGGGCCATGCCACCCCCCTCCCTCGCTGGCCCCCACTTGGTGGTAAGGGGTCTCCTGGGGCCGCCTCCATCTGCTCCACTTTCGCATGCCTTAACGGAAATACCGGCACAGCACAGTAAAATGCTGCTGCTTAAAAGTCCCACCATTTTGATGTCCAGCCCTGTAGCACTGGCGCCCCCAAGGTGCACCATAAGTGCCTCCATTCATTCCAGCGGCGCCCCATGCTTCATTGTTGGTGCCTAGGGCTGCCCATTTTACTTGCATCAGCAGGTTTTCAAAATAGTCCACCAGATTCCCATTATTTGGCATAAATGCTACTCAGAACTGTTTTTGTTTTCTTCGAGGCTCAAAAACTGACCATGCGTAGCGAGGTTGAAGATATCGCCTATATTGCACTAATACCCCGATCCTTACCATGAAACATAAGCTATCAAATATGTCTAGCAAAAAGACTACTGGCTATATTCACACACCTCATTTATTGCGCTTCATTGAGTACCAATGCGACAAGAAGCTTTACGTGTAACACAGTACCAAGTCAGTCATTCACAAGAAGCATTGATGATTCTCCCTTCACAATACCTCCCAGCCGCCGACGCCACCAGCACCGCATGTCTAGATTCTCAGTTTAGGCCTCAAGTGTTAAATAGTGGTGCAAACCTTTAAACTTCAACTAGCAGTAGTTTTTTTGTCAATGTCTTGTTGGTGGAGTTGGCATACACCTTCTAGAACATTTCCCTACCCTGCAGCAGTTTTATTCTTCTGAGCCTTTCTTTATAAAATTATTGGGGCTTATCGACGCACCAACTGCCAGGGTCATATGGCGTCGCCAACTCTCTCCCTGTTGGAAGGGTTTCTCGGGAGCCAGCTTGCTCCTTGTTCAGGGAAGCCGCCGGGCCTTGAACCCGGGTCGGCTGCGTAGAAGCCAGCTATGCTGACCACTCCACCACCGCGCCCCCTGAGCCTTTCTTTCCAGGTAAGAATCTTGTACTTTGTGATGGTGCAGCAGCACCTCTCAGTCAGGTCGTTGGTCACTTAGGCATTCCGCACAAACTCCTCAGTTTCCTTGTACTGGTGGTCCTCGCTCCACAGTTTGGAATCCCTCGCCAGTTACTTGTGGTCGACTGCCAAGAATGGCGAAAAACATGAAGGATTTAGGATCGCACAGGTCGGCCAGTTCGGTCTTGGAGGTGAGCTCTTTGAAGCTGAGCTTCTCGAGGGAGTAGTGCACAGGGCAAGTGTTGGGCAGGCACGGCTGGTATACCACCGAGCCAGCCAGTAGCCTCGCCCACAACCTCTTTTGCAGTAAAGCTCACCTCCAAGAGCGAACTGGCCGACCTGTGTGGCTCCAACTCATTCATGCTCTTCACCATCTTCAAAATCGATCACACATGGCTGGTGATGGATTCCAAACTGTGGGGCGAGGACTAGCAGTGCAATGGAACGGAGGAGTTTGTGCGGAATGTCAGAGTGGCCAACGACCTGACCGAGATGTGCTGCTGCACCATCACAAAGTGGATCAAGATTCTTACTAGGGAAGACCAGATCATTTAAAACTGCCAGGGCGTGGAGAAGTTCCAGAAGGTGCATCCCAACTTCACCAAAAATACACTGAACAACAAAAACTACTGGTAGTTGAAGTTCAAAGGTTTGCACCGTATTAAACACTTGAGATCTAAACTCAAAATCTAGGCCGGCGGTGCCGGTGGCGTCGGCGGCTTAGAGGTGCTGTGAAGGGAGAATCATCAACGCTTTTGCGATTGACTGTGACTTGGTACTGTGTTACAGGTGAAGCTTCATTCGGACTCTGTGAAGCGCAATAAATGGGTGTGGCTATAAAATCGATAGTCTTTTTGCTTAACATATTTGATAGTTTATAGGTTTCATGGTCTAGTTTGGAGTACTGCATAGTGATGCAGCGGGTCTAAACAACAGGATGAAACCCTTTAAAGTGACTGTTTAGAAATGATATCAAATGGATATAATACGTTTAAGCATGGCTGGACATCTCGATTCAGGGGGAGGGGTCCTGGGTGGGTTAGCGCTGGCACGGCAATACAAGCCCTATATACCCAAAATCCAGGGGCGGTCGTGACCCCCTAACCCCCCCCAAAATTTCCACCCATGCGTTTAAGAATTCATTGGAACACGGGAAAACTTGATTACTTCCTACATTTACCGTGCCACGTCCATTTCACGGCTGCTGAAACATGAAAATTCTTCCATGGCACTACATACCGCAATCTTACTAAAAAACAATGACATGATTCCAAACAAGAATCGCAATACTAACGCCTAGCCACCATTGCATTGTTACCGTTCAGTTTTCTGTGACCTTCTGGTCACAGAAATACGGTTTTAGCTGGTCCCAACAACATTGTGAGAACATTTCTATAACGGTGTATTTTGAAAATAAAATCCCACACAAAGCGCGTTTTCTTCAGCCAGAAAAAAATGTATTATTAAGATCAGCAGGAAAATTGTAGCGAATAATTGAAGGGGTGTCCTCTATAGTCCTAATAATGGAATTATCAGTTTGGCGTCCGGCGACCAAAAACAAGTTATGACGGTTTTAGCCCTACTGATAATTAGCGGAGGACTAAAATCGTGAATTTGTTTTGGATCGTTGCATGCCAGCCTGATGCTGTCGCCATTTAAATACTATAGAGGATAAAAAATGGCGATTTTACATTTGCGTGTACGTAATAGCACGTAACATGGCATTAGCTGCACTTGTCGATATGCTCCAAATCAAACACCTTTCCGGATAAATCGCAAGTTTTACTCAGTTTATTGCTTTTGGTCAGATTTGCCGGATTTGTAGTCATTTGAATCTATTGTACTGAGCTTCAGAGCCATCAAATACCCTCAATAGTCTCTGCGGTGGAACTGAAAATAAGCGTTAGCAAATAAAAACTGAGGTGTTCTTATTCGTGACCAAAGCGTGATTTTACGGAAGCCTGAATTCAAAACACAAGTATCTTTTGTGTTTGTTTGTGCCATTCAACGAAAAGCCTTCTAGTTAATTAAAAATTGATATTTTATCATTATAAATCCTTGATTAAAAAGAACATTAGCCATAGGCGGATTCAGGATCGCCGATCTGGGGTGGGGGAGGGGGGCACCTTGCTGGGGTGGGGGCTGCCATCCAGACCAAGGGGCACCACTTTTGGCCAGAAAATCTTATCAGATGGACGCAAAATCCTATCGCGTGGCGCCGATTTTCGCATGGGGGTTTGGAAGCAACATATTTCAAGGGGGCGCCGTGACCATTTTAGGGGGCGCCGAGGGTCGGTCGGGGAGGGTGCCTGCCCCTCTTTGCCTGCCCCTGGATGGATTGCACCTGCCCCTGGATCTGCCTATGGCATTACCAACGTGTAGTGGTATTTTTATGGCATCACTTTATTATAATTTGTCGAAACGAATCTGAATCTGATATTTTGTGTTCGGATCCGAGCCATTTGACCACCAGCCTTCAATTGAAGTGAAAATCATCATTCTATCGTTATAAGTTCTTACTTAAAAGTGGTTATCACCAGTATACAATAATGATATTTTACTGACATCACTAAATGGTCATTGGTCGAAAGCCCAATATCTAAAACCATCATTGCGCGTGCTTGCTTGAACCACCCAATAGAAAGCCTTCATTTGAAGCAAACATTATCGTTCCATCGTAAATAGTTTTTGAGCTGGAGGCTCCACCTCGTGTTCTTCTGGTCTCCTGCATCACTGCGTATTGGTACGATATAGGGGCTATGTTCACCCCCGCTGCGCATAGTCAGTTTTTTAGTCTCGAGGAAACCAAAACCTGTTCTGAGTAGCATTTTGACCAAATAATGGGAATCTGGTGGACTATTTTGCAAAACTGGAGGGGGGGTGCCAGTAAAATGGACAGCCCTAGTGGGCGCCCTCACCTTCTGACATTTCGCTCTATGGGTCATTCCAGGATAAATCGTCCAGGTAGGCACCAAGAAGTTCACAATGGCCCTTAATATTTCCATCAAATTTTGTACCCAAGGTCCCCTATACAAAATAAACATATGGGCCCATTTTCATGTCCCAAGGTCAAAGAAGTCACCAGATAGAGGTCATCAAAGTTTCAAGGTCAAGGCAAACATTGAAGCAGAAATAATTTTGTATCGTAAAAGTGGCTGACTGAGATTAATTAAAATTGATACCAATGGATAGAAAATACAACGGGCTATATAGTAAAATATAAACTTTGACCTCAGGTCAGGTTTTAACCTCGTGACCTTGTGGCTTTTTCTTTAGATTAAGAATTTTTGAAAAGTCCTATTTTCAAATTTTCCATTTTTCCCTGAGCGGCCCCCAGGGTATAAGCTAATCAGTGGTGGGCGATTTTCTTTGTAACTCAGATTAAGTAACAGGTCACAGAGGTCATCACCTAAGGCAAAACGCTCATTGGAAGTACCTTTCGTGTGGATTCGCTACAACATGGCTGATAAGGATGTGAAATGAAAGCTTACAAATTACCTACCACAGATTTTGTACCATTACTTGTGCCTTGGATCTGAAACGATCGTTGTAATAACCCTCACTAAATGACTTTGCCTGACCTTACATGTCATTTAAGCGAAAAGTGCGCAAATACGTCGCCACCAATTCATTTCAAGGCTTGACAGGCTCATGGTGCTCCCGATATGTTAGAGCATTACAAAGTCATGCCGAAGTCGCGTGACCTTAGTTATTGACCTAAAATGACCTCTGCTATTTTATCACATTACACCATAGTCGAGACGCCCACCATTTGAAAGGCTATTTGGCCGCCAGATTGTTTTTATCAGATGCTTCACACATTTAAAGATCCAACGGATGGAACATGACATCTCCCTGTGGTATAATTGGCCTTGAGTTGTACGCGTTGCGGCAATAGATATGTAATAATAAACAATCCCACACAACAAAACTTGAACGAAAAACAGTTTGTTTTGATACGATATCAACCGCCAAAATTGGGACAAAAGAAAGTTTGTTTCAGCGTCTGATATGTACATCGTTTCACTCAACATTTTCCCTTCCACACAGACTTCAGCCCTGTACACTCCGGAACATAGTGCCCGACAGAGGACGTCATAGGTCACGCAGCAGTTGTCATAGCCAGCGGAATGATGCGATGAAATGTTTTAGTGCCTTTTACCAGCCTGGTATTACGAAAGTGCTTTTCCAGCTTGTTGGCCATACTGGCTAAACCAGAACTTGTCATATAAATAACCTAAGATTATCCCTGAGACTAGTTTTGCAGTGATCAAAAAATTATTCGGCTCATAAGATTCATTTATTCACTGTTATTTTAAGACCCAGGCGGGATATGGCACACTTCAGAGCCTCCGATACAATCACATGCATTTTTCCTGTGTGAAGTGGTGAAATAGTGCCCCTCGCGCTCAATATCATAATCCAGTCGATGATTCGAAAAGTTGTACTGGTTTTTACACTATCCGGCGCAACCAGCTGGGAATTAATGCAGTTTTTGGATGCCCGGATGAGAGTATCAGATGTGTGGAATTAGCACAGACTGAACGGTTGCGAATTCCGCTGTGTTGTGCACGAGAGAATCAGAACTCAAGCAAAAACTTTGCTGGCTATTACGAGTGTAAAGAACCAATGGATGTATTCTCAACATTGAAGGTTGTCCCAATGAAAACCGTGCGTTGAATCTTGTGCGAAAATATTTAAAAAAATGGTTTCAAATGTTTATCCTAATTTTGGCGGTTGATATCGCGTAATGTTTGCAACAAACTGTTTTTTGCTCCAGTTTTGTCGTTTGGTGTTGTTTATGGTTGCATGTTTATTGCCTCAACGCGTACAACTCAAGACCAATTATGCCACAGGGAAATGGCATGTTCCATCCGTTGGATCTTTAAATGTGTGAAGCATCTGATAACAACAAACTGGCGGCCAAATGGCCTTTCAACTGGTGGGCATCTCGACTATGGTGTAATATGATATAATAGCAGATGTCATTTTAAGTCAAGAACTAAGGTCACCCGACTTCGGGATGACTTTGTAATGCTCTAACATATCCGGAGCACCATGAACCTGTCAAGCCTTGAAATGAAATCGGTAGCGACTTATTTGCGTACTTTTCGTTTAAATGGCATGTAAGGTCAAGCCAGGTCGTGTAGTGAGGTGATTACAAGGGTCGTTTTAGATCCAAGGCACAAGTAATGGTACAAAATATGTGGTAGTTAAGTGATAAGCTTTCCTTTCACATCCATATCAGCCATGTTGTAGCGAATCCGCACGAAGGGTACTTGCAATGAGCGTTTTGCCTTAGGTGATGACCTCTGCGACCTGTTACTTAATCTGAGTTACAAAGAAAACCACCCACCACTGATTAGATTATACCCTGAGGACCACTCAGTGAAAAAAATGAGAAAAATTGAAAATTGGACTTTTCAAAAAATTATTAATTTAAAGTTTATTGTCCTATCATCAACGGCATGAACCACCCAAAAGATGAAGTCAGGTGATAAAAGTGGTGTCAAATATCAATGTCAGTGAAACAACATAAAAAAAAGCACAGAAAACGGAAAAAATTAAAAGGCTGCTCAATCGCAGTTAGCCGCATAAAGAATCAGCGTGCTCGAAATGAGCAGCGTGGTGTTCCACACATCAACATCTCGCACTTATCTAAGAACACATTGCAGGTCCTCGGCAATCACAAAACAAACCCGACATAACAGTACTAACTCTAGCGTGGGGCACATGGAAAGAATCCTGTTACGCAGGGCCGGGAAGGACCGCAGAGGAAAGCATTCTAACAGAAAAGACGCGTCAATTTTTGGTTATGAAGATTCCGTAAGAACAAAAGATCATGTTGCATCCTCCTTCCAGCTAATGAAGTTAGGCCAAAATGCCGAAGGAGGTCTTTGTATTCAAAAGAAATGTTGTTAATGCGGCAGCGTCCGCAAGCCAGATAAGAAATTTGTGTTGGATTTTTCTATTCGTTTTAGATGGTCTGTGCAGCTCCTCCCCAAGTTACACAGCCATATTCTAGAATAGAACGAACGTGCACAGTAAACGCCAATAACCAGTTTTGTATCGAGTTGAAGAAGTGGCCGCCGTGTTTTCCAGTTTGGAGTGACCTGATGAGAAATCCCAAGGCCCTATTCGCTTTGAAATAATTTCCCTATGGATAGCCGAAGGTAAGTGTAGAGTCCAGGTTAACACCCAGGCCACGCATGGCGGAAACTATATCAGCTTAGTGCGGTTAATATGATATGAACTTTCACCGGCTTGCGCGAAGCGTCACTCCAAAACCTTGCACTTGGATGGGTTGAGGGTCAATCCCCAATCGGCTGACCACGCACATAGCTTGTCAAGTTCGCCCGCAGCGTTCTCACATCCTGCAGACTATCCACTCTTTGAACAGTTTAACGTCATCGGCGAACATCAAACAATCAGTCAACGAGGCTAGGTAAATCGTTGATAAAACACGAAAAAAGAAGGAGTGATAAAAGCCCGCCCTCAGGTGTTCGGAGAGAACCGGCGTCCATGAGAGCACTGGCCTTTCACAACCACCCGCTGCTCTCTCCCAGACAGATATGATTCAACAATTGTAGAGCCTTATCAGTAATTTTGTATGATTTCTCTAACTTATGGACAAAAACTGTGGTTGACACTTGGAAGGCCGAACTATAATCAGTATAAATGATGTCTGTTTGAGAACCGCGGATATGTTGTTCCAGGCAGTGCAGATGTGCAAAGGTTTGTTACACAAGAACGGGATGGTAGAAACCCATGTTGTTGGCTGGATAAAACGGTCGAACATGGTTAAACAATGTAATGTAAATAACTCGCTCTAAAATATTGATAAACAGAGGTAAAAGTGACACAGCTCGATAGTTTGAGGACACAACTTGACTCTTTTATGTATGGGAACGATATTCGCTCGTTTCCACTGGGATGGAACAGCCCTGTTCCAATGAGAGTCGGCACAACTTGGCAATGGGTACCGTAAGCTCGTTTGCACATTCAGTATGATTCGAGCACTGACATTATCAGGACCACACGCTTGTGTCGGTTAGTACTAAGTAACAACGATCAGACAATGTCGCAGAAACATAAAACGAAGTAAGACTATCTACATGGTATTCAGGTGTGTACGGCAGCACCTAAAACTAGGATCCGAGAATTTACTACAAAAGTGCGGTTCAGCAGTTCAGCTTTATCACGGTCATGCTCAGTCCTTCTAGTGCCACCATTAATAAAGGCATTGCAGTGAGTTTACCCTTAATACATTTCTGGAAGCCCAAAACCTTTTCGGGTTGGTTTTAAATCACGACCAGACCTTTCAGGTAATCATGATATTTAGTATTAGTCATGTTTTTAAACACCCCGTTTGTCACAAAACCGCCATTTTCCGGTGATCGATTTCTCTGAGTCTTCGGTGGGCTGCCTCCTTCTGACTAGAGCCGAGCGAAGCTCACGATCGAACCATGGAGCATGTTGCCGTCGAGGAGTCACTATCGGTAAGATGGCGAATCGCCGAGTCAAAGAAGTCGTAGAAAGTGGCGACCGCGTCATCCACCGGTGATCCATCTAGCACGTTCCAGGAAGAAGTGAGAGGCTACGGCGCAGACCTCCCAGTCCGCCCGCTGTAGTTGAGAGCGGACTTGCGGGTGACTCAGAGGCGGTTTGCGGAAAAATTTAATTTCGCAGGCTACTTCTTATGATCAGATGGAATTAGACCTGAGCTAACAACACTTCTCACATCTAGATGTTTACCCAGCACCAAGTCTAAGTAGCTGGTTCCCGAGTCGGCTGATCAACAAACGAGCCAGTCCGGCGGCATGATATTTCTCCAAAATTCTTCAGCTCGACGAGACCTCGAGCAAGATGGAACAAAATTCCGTCATCCTCTGCCATGTTAGTCAGGTACATTAAAATCACCCACAATCAAGACCGACTTGGTTGGCGAGCATCACTAAGTCGATATAGCCTTCATCACAGAATTCAATGCATTTATGTCATCTGGCGGGCAGTACAGACAGCCAAGAGGAGCGGCGGGCTGTTTCACCTGACGACCAGCATTTCTGCTCTTTCCGGCTCATGACGTCGCCTCACTGGTTGCAGGGCTGTCAATAAGACAAGCCACCCTCCCCCAACGCGGTTGCTCGATCGCGTCGAATAGGATGTGGTTGGCAGAAAAGGTCACAAAGATCAGGAGGTCAAAACCTGACCTGAGGTCAGAGTTATTATTTTCACTATATAGCCCGTTGTATTTCTTATCCAGTGGTATCAATTTTAATTAATTTCGATCAGCCACTTTTAAGATCCAAGTTATTTCTGCTTCAATGTTTGCGTTGACCTCGAAACTTCGATGACCTATATCTAGTGACTTTTTTAACCTTGGGACCTGAAAATGGGCCCAAAATTGTATTTTGTATAGGGGACCTTGGGTAAAAAATTTGGTATAAATATAATGGGTCATGGTGAACTCGCCGGGACGATTTGTCTAGGAATGAGCCCTATACCACTTTCACCCCCCCCCATGGTGCTTATTGGTGTCTTGCTTTTGCTCCACCGGCGTGCCCCCACCTCACTGTGGGCGCTCCACCTGCTGGAAGCACACTT
Organism: Lepas anatifera; assembly: GCA_034440635.1. Taxonomy (NCBI): domain Eukaryota; kingdom Metazoa; phylum Arthropoda; class Thecostraca; family Lepadidae; genus Lepas; species Lepas anatifera. The sequence continues at coordinate 1,549,860 of JAOTON010001730.1, read as the reverse complement.
CATACCACCGATGCCTCCTTGGTACATCATTGGTCCCTTCGTTTGACTCCACCAGCGCCTAAAAGCCAGACTTGTGGAGTCGTGATTCAGAGTCAGAGTCGACTGATTCGACTCAAGTTTTGCTTGAGTCAGAGTGAGTCGACTCTTTTCCGGATTTGGGTTGAGCCAGGGTGGCCACAAACTGTTGGACCAGTTGAGTCGTATCAGAATCGGAGTCAGCCTCCTACCCGTGAGTCATTGTTGAGTCGACTCAACACGCTATTTTCTCAACATGTCTGATCACATGACTGACATTTTAGACGTTTTCAGTATTCATTGTTTTGAAAGATCTGATATTTTTATTTGGTAATAATAGGTAATTTATTATTTTCATTTCCACCCACCCCTGGGATCGGTCGTGAGCACACTGATTCGTTAGTTATTTTCCGTTTAATCTTAGCAATAGCATGTAAAATCACACAGACAAAATTGTGAATTGGCCTAAAATCAGACTTTTTCTAAGTTGAAGGTGCATACCATGCAGAGTTCTAAGCGCATTCTTATGCACTAATTCATTATAAAAAAGGTACATGTTTATTTTCTATTTTCGTCGTTGGTTGGACTAAACACGCTAAACAACTCAGTAATATAAGAGCCAGATAGAGGGTACCAAAAAATTGATTTTGCACACAAGCCCTGAAATGGGTCAAAACGGAAACTATAGGTTCTAAAACAATAACTTCTTATTTCAAAGCACCATCTTGATCTGTCGCGGTTTCAGGACATTGCCCGGCACTCACTGCGCCCGACTGCACCACGCCAGTCACCCAACAATCATGGTCCGCAACACAAATACTAGTGATAAAGGCTTTGGTAGCCTGAGGGTAAGACTACGTTACATAGACCGGATTTTTTGGGTTCTTTTTAGTCTCTTGGCTTACTAAAGTCCTATCCATAGTCATCTTTTGTCTCATCCGAGGTTAGATTCATGATGTCGTCAATGCGCTGTTTCCTCAGATTTTTCGGGAGGCGAGGCGAGCGTTCATTGGTTGTTTTGTTTTTGAGGTGCATTTTGTCAATGTGTACTGTGGTGTAGTATTTCGAAGCTAAAATTGTCACGGAATTGTTCAGAATATACTGGGGCAGGAGTTGCCACTCAAAATGTCTGTTTAAATGTTGATAACTGTCATTTGCATATGAAACGTCGCTTATTGCTTCAATTATGACATTACTCATGAAGGACACTTATTCTAAAATGAAAATTCCTCAGGTCCTTGATATTACTCACCTGTTAGCATTTAGCGTCCTTCTTCATTCCTATGAAGCAAGTAGTTTATGTCATGAATTAATCCATTTCAGTTTGCAGGGCAGTGGAGGACGGGTACACCAAAGTTTAGTAGTACAAGCCGCTAGATAAGCAGATAAAAATGCAGACATATTGTTGTATTGACACAATTTTCTATTCAAAATTTAAAAAATGACTCAAATATGATGCAAACAGCAGCTACAAACTCCAAGATAAATATTTAATGTATTTTTGTCCCTATCGTTGAGGAGAAACTGGTAGATTCTTTTAAACTTCTTCTAAACCAAGACTAAATATGGGCGCTACATAATAGCGGCAAACTCTGCGCTTTTTGTTCACTCAGTTTTCAAAAGAAAGTGTCAATTATTGGATATCGGACGCATTTAGTTTGTTCGAAAGCTATATAGACACTTTGGTTTGTAGCATATGCAATCTAAGCTTAAATAATGCCACGAAAACTTACGAGATTGATTGCAGTCAGTTTGAACCCTCTCTATCTGATCTTTCTTTTAAGGAAAACGTTTTGTGTTCCTCAAGAGTCAAGATACTGCGTGCTGGGCCATATATATTTGCGTGCCAAAAACGTGAACTCACTAAATAGAGTGAGTTCTTGAAAGTTGTTAAAACAAGTGATTGGAGTCCAATTTGTGGGGAAGCCTCCCTTCCTCCCTATTGTTAGTCAAAAGCTCAATCTAGGCAGGTAAGTTTGCATTCTGACTCCACACTGCCACTGATTTTGGTTGCCTAATAACTCTGGGTTGCCCGGTTTGCTTTAGTTTGAAGACCAGCACTATCTATATTGCACTTTGTAGGTAATTCAAAAGAGGGATTAAGTGAGATGAACTCAGTTAAACCTGTGCAAGGTTTCAGTAGTGATTATGTTTTCTTGTTTTTTTAGCTCCTGCAGCATCAACTGCAATATTCCCCTGCATCTTAGCTGGAACAAGTTCCTTGTTTTGGTGTGTTCTAGATGTTTGCCATGTAGACCCTGATATCAATCCTGAATTGAGTGATCCAAAGATTTCTCTCTGAGGTGGAAAAGAGAATGGTAGTTTTTTTGCTGGTCCTGTTGCAGTTGTAACCCCAAAAACGTATTTAGTGTAAATTCTTAGAGACGCTAACTTGTGCAAACTTCCACATCCAATGCGTCTTGGGGACAAACAGTGAACTATTTCCAGCTGTCACGATCGCTAAACTGCTAAGAGTGATTTTGTAGGATATTGAGTTGCAGTACTTGTTTTTATATAGGTGTAAGAAATAGATCTAGTTTCCATGCACAGTCTTGATCGTGACCACCCACTGTTTTCGGATGCAATCACAATATGGTTAGAGCTTTTGGCAATGGAAGCCATTTTTCAATCCAATTCTTGTCAATCCGTATCCAAAAAGATCTGGCAGGATCTGGCAATGTAATTGTAAATATTTCCCTTACTTACTAGAGGGTATAACTTACTTTGTTATTAGACAAAACTAAACGAAACAAACTTGTATTAAAACCTTAGAAAAAATCATCAACAAAATTATTCAGCAGAACATTTAAACCTTAAACAAATATTTTAACTTATGTGAAGGGAAAGTGCAGGGAGTGAAATAAAAATTCAATGATGTACCAGATATGTTGACAAATTTAAGATTGAAGTCTTCTCTCGGTTACGCCTCCATTTGTATCCAAGCCAAAGTGGCATGGAAACCTTGATCGCTGTATCATGATTCTCAGGTTTATCCGAATCGCCTCTCGCCAATGGAAACTGAGCCTTCAAGTTATGAAATAGTTGAATAGAATTTGTTGACCGATTTTCAAAATTCCTTCAGCAATCGACACAAAATTAATTATCGCAAATATGGTCAAGTGGCGTTTTCCGGCGGTGAACGGTTCCCCGGCCACCTCCGAAAAATAGGTATTGGTGCACTTTAGGACCACTCCGCTGCGCGTGGTAAGCAGCGATGCCAGCGTTTCTCTGCTGCGCGTGGTCACGATGCCAGCTTTCTCTGCTGCGGGTGGTAGGCAGCGATGCCAGCGTTTCTCTGCTGCGCGTGGTGAGTAGCGATGCCAGCGTTTCTCTGCTGCGGGTGGTAAGCAGCGATGCCAGCGTTTCTCTGCTGCGCGTGGTAAGCAGCGATGCCAGCGTTTCTCTGCTGCGCGTGGTAAGCAGCGATGCCAGCGTTTCTCTGCTGCGCGTGGTAAGCAGCGATGCCAGCGTTTCTCTGCGGCGCGTGGTAAGCAGCGATGCCAGCGTTTCTCTGCCGCGGGTGCATCACTGCCAGATCCTATGTGGTGCTTGGGTTTGGTGTGGGGGTACCATAGGGTCGGTGTGGGGATGCTACAGGGTCGTTGTGGGGGTGCCACAGGGTCGGTGTGGGGGGGTGCCACAGGGTCGGTGTGGATGGGGGTGCCACAGGGTCGGTATGGGGGTGCCACAGAGTTGTTGTGGGGGTGCCACAGGGTCGGTGTGGGGGTGCCACAGGGTCGTTGTGGGGGGGTGCCACAGGGTCGGTGTGGGGGGATGCCACAGGGTCGGTGTGGGGGTGCCACAGGGTCGGTGTGGGGATACCACAGGGTCGGTGTGGGAGGATGCCACAGGGTTGGTGTGGGGATGCCACAGGGTCGGTGTGGGGGTGCTACAGGGTCGTTGTGGGGGTGCCACAGGGTCGGTGTGGGGATGCCACAGGGTCGGTGTGGGGGGCCACAGGGTCAGTGTGGGGGGATGCCACAGGGTTGGTGTGGGGATGCCACAGGGTCGGTGTGGGGGTGCTACAGTGTTGGTGTGGGGGTCACAGGGTCGGTGTGGGGGTGCTACATGGTCGGTGTGGGGGTGCCACAGGGTCGGTGTGGGGGTGCCACGGGGTCAGTGTGGGGACGCTACAGGGTCGTTGTGGGGGTGCCACAGGGTCGGTGTGGGGGGATGCCACAGGGTTGGTGTGGGGGGCCACAGGGTCAGTGTGGGGGGATGCCACAGGGTCGGTGTGGGGGTGCCACGAGGTCGGTGTGGGGGTGCCACAGGGTCGGTGTGGGGATGCCACAGGGTCGGTGTGGGGGGGATGCCACAGGGTCGGCGTGGGTTGCTACAGGGTTGGTGTGGGGGTCACAGGGTCGGTGTGGGGGTGCCACAGGGTCGGCGTGGGGTGCTACATGGTCGGTGTGGGGGTGCCACAGGGTCGGTGTGGGGGTGCCACAGGGTCGGCGTGGGTTGCACAGGGTTGGTGTGGGGGTGCACAGGGTCGGTGTGGGGATGCCACAGGGTCGGTGTGGGGGCCACAGGGTCAGTGTGGGGGGATGCCACAGGGTCGGTGTGGGGGTGCTACATGGTCGGTGTGGGGGTGCCACAGGGTCGGTGTGGGGGGCCACAGGGTCAGTGTGGGGGGATGCCACAGGGTCGGTGTGGGGGTGCCACGGGGTCGGTGTGGGGGTGCCACAGGGTCGGTGTGGGGATGTCACAGGGTCGGTGTGGGGGGATGCCACAGGGTCGGCGTGGGTTACTACAGGGTTGGTGTGGGGGGCACAGGGTCGGTGTGGGGGTGCCACAGGGTCGGCGTGGGGTGCTACATGGTCGGTGTGGGGGTGCCACAGGGTCGGTGTGGGGGGTGCCACAGGGTCGGTGTGGGGGGGGTGCTACAGTGTTGGTGTGGGGGGGCCACAGGGTCGGTGTGGGGGTGCCACAGGGTCGGTGTGGGGGGCCACAGAGTCGGTGTGGGGGGATGCCACAGGGTCGGCGTGGGTTGCCACAGGGTTGGTGTGGGGGGGCACAGGGTCGGTGTGGGGGTGCCACAGGGTCGGCGTGGGGGTGCTACAGGGTCGGTGTGGGGGGCCACAGGGTCGGTGTGGGGGATGCCACAGGGTCGGCTAGGTTGCTACAGGGTTGGTGTGGGGGCACAGGGTCGGTGTGGGGGTGCCACAGGGTCGGCGTGGGGGTGCTACAGGGTCGGTGTGGGGGGCCACAGGGTCAGTGTGGGGGGATGCCACAGGGTCGGTGTGGGGGTGCTACAGTGTTGGTGTGGGGGCACAGGGTCGGTGTGGGGGTGCCACAGGGTCGGTGTGGGGGGCCACAGGGTCAGTGTGGGGGGCGCAGGGTCAGTGTGGGGGATGCCACAGGGTCGGTGTGGGTGGCCACATGGTCGGTGTGGGGGGATGCCACAGGGTCGGTGTGGGGGTGCTACAGGGTTGGTGTGGGGGTGCCACAGGGTCGGCGTGGGGTGCTACATGGTCGGTGTGGGGTGCCACAGGGTCGGTGTGGGGGGATGCCACAGGGTCGGTGTGGGGGGTGCTACAGTGTTGGTGTGGGGACACAGGGTCGGTGTGGGGGTGCCACAGGGTCGGTATGGGGGGGCCACAGGGTCGGTGGGGGGGTGCCACAGGGTTGGTGTGGGTGTGCCACAGGGTCGGTGTGGGGGGCCACAGGGTCGGTGTGGGGGGATGCCACATGGTCGGTGTGGGGGTGCTACAGTGTTGGTGGGGGGGCACAGGGTCGGTGTGGGGTGCTACATGGTCGGTGTGGGGGATGCCACAGGGTCGGTGTGGGGGTGCCACGGGGTCAGTGTGGGGGCGCTACAGGGTCGTTGTGGGGGTGCCACAGGGTCGGTGTGGGGGTGCCACGGGGTCAGTGTGGGGCGCTACAGGGTCGTTGTGGGGGTGCCACAGGGTCGTTGTGGGGGTGCCACAGGGTCGGTGTGGGGGGCCACAGGGTCGGTGTGGGGGATGCCACATGGTCGGTATGGGGGTGCTACAGGGTTAGTGTGGGGGGAGCACAGGGTCGGTGTGGGGGTGCTACATGGTCGGTGTGGGGGTGCCACAGGGTCGGTGTGGGGGGTGCCACGGGGTCAGTGTGGGGGCGCTACAGGGTCGTTGTGGGGGGGCCACAGGGTCGTTGTGGGGTGCCACAGGGTCAGTGTGGGGGTGCCACAGGGTCAGTGTGGGGGATGCCACAGGGTCGGTGTGGGTGTGCCACATGGTCGGTGTGGGGGGATGCCACAGGGTCGGTGTGGGGTGCTACAGGGTTGGTGTGGGGGTGCCACAGGGTCGGCGTGGGGTGCTACATGGTCGGTGTGGGGGTGCCACAGGGTCGGTGTGGGGGGATGCCACAGGGTCGGTGTGGGGGGTGCTACAGTGTTGGTGTGGGGGGTGCTACAGGGTCGGTGTGGGGGTGCCACAGGGTCAGTATGGGGGTGCCACAGGGTCGGTGGGGGGGGGTGCCACAGGGTTGGTGTGGGTGTGCCACAGGGTCGGTGTGGGGGGCCACAGGGTCGGTGTGGGGGGATGCCACATGGTCGGTGTGGGGGTGCTACAGTGCTGGTGTGGGGGGCACAGGGTCGGTGTGGGGGTGCTACATGGTCGGTGTGGGGGGATGCCACAGGGTCGGTGTGGGGGTGCCACGGGGTCAGTGTGGGGGCGCTACAGGGTCGTTGTGGGGGTGCCACAGGGTCGGTGTGGGGGTGCCACGGGGTCAGTGTGGGGCGCTACAGGGTCGTTGTGGGGGTGCCACAGGGTCGTTGTGGGGGTGCCACAGGGTCGGTGTGGGGGTGCCACAGGGTCGGTGTGGGGGTGCCACAGGGTCGGTGTGGGGGGCCACAGGGTCGGTGTGGGGGGATGCCACATGGTCGGTGTGGGGGTGCTACAGTGTTGGTGTGGGGGCACAGGGTCGGTGTGGGGGTGCTACATGGTCGGTGTGGGGGTGCCACAGGGTCGGTGTGGGGGTGCCACGGGGTCAGTGTGGGGGGCGCTACAGGGTCGTTGTGGGGGTGCCACAGGGTCGTTGTGGGGGTGCCACAGGGTCGGTGTGGGGGTGTCACAGGGTCGGTGTGGGGGTGCCACAGGGTCGGTGTGGGGGTGCCACAGGGTCGGTGTGGGGGTGCCACGGGGTCAGTGTGGGGGCGCTACAGGGTCGTTGTGGGGGTGCCACAGGGTCGGTGTGGGGGTGCCACAGGGTCGGTGTGGGGGTGCCACGGGGTCGGTGTGGGGGTGCCACAGGGTCGGTGTGGGGGTGCCACAGGGTCGGTGTGGGGATGCCACGGACGGTGTGGGGGTGCCACAGGGTCGGTGTGGGGATGACACGGACGGTGTGGGGGTGCCACACGGACGGTGTGGGGGTGCATGGCGCTCCAAACCAGCGCTGCAGCACTGCAAGCGCTGAGTTCTGGCACTAGTCAAACGTGAAACCTGGAGCTCTATATTCTCCGTGGCATTTCCGTATTCTCTGTTGCATGTCTTTCTCCGTTAAAACCAATTGTGGAGGCGCAAAATTTTATTTTAATATTTGTGACAATGCTTGGATGTCGTTCCAGCGTTGGACATTGGGAGGTATCGATTATACCCCGTTCCAGAGGTGAAAACCACTGCTGGGGGCAAAGCATCTGACGATTTCCGATATGACTGTTGTTGGTGGTATGAGGAGCACCGATGTTTTTTATCTTTACTTATCACTTGGAAAACATTTCAACCTAGTTTTTGGTAGGGAAAACTCAGCGCGACTTGTCCTAGCTTGCTCCTAATTCCAGGAACTATCCTACCTTGGCTTATGGAGCAGCACCGCGGCGGCGAGACGCGCTAGTAGGGACATCTATACAAGTGTAACTGCCGAATTGGTTCATCTTGTAAAGAGGTCGCCTGCTAGTGAGGTGGGTAGCGCCACCTATACAAGATCACTGAGGCTTCTTAGACCCAGGGTGTTTCGGCACCATATTCCTTTCCATAGGCGTAGGAACCCGGGGAGGGGGGCATTGGCCCCCCAATTTTCTGTGATGGGCCCCCGCAACGGAGGTAAGAGTATCAGCAACCGTAATATCAAGCAAGAAACCCAAACTGGCCCCATAGCAGGCCAGGGAAACCTCTTAATTTCACCTGTGCCCCTACACCTATCTGAGGTCCTATCAGTCGATTTTAAGGCCCCCTGAGCTTTTCGGGGCCCCTGAACTGGCCTCTGATGCCATACCAGCTAATCTGGGCCCCTGGAGCTGAACTGAGCGCCCCCGAGATGGTTTGGGCAGCATGAACTGTTCTAGGGTCCCTAAGCTGAGTTAGGAGCCATGAGCCTGAACGGGGCCCCTTGAGTTGGCCAAAACCCTATATCCGCCGACCTGGGGAGCCCCTGAGCTGAGCTGGGTCCGCAAAGCTAATATTGCCCCCTGTGCTGCACGGGAGGCCCTAAACTTATCTGGGGCCACTGCATAGTAATAGGGCCCTGACCTGAACTGGGGATTATAAGCTTTCATTGGAACCCTGAACTGTTCTGAAACCCTATATGAGCCGACAAGTGGTCCCTGAGCTGAGCCGGGCCCTTAAGCTTATCTGGTCATCTGAGCTAATATGGGCCCTTGTGTTGAACTGAGGGCCCCTGAGATTGTCTGGGACCACCTATAAAGCTTTACAGCTACTGAATTGGGGGCCGTGAGCTTGTATGGCCCCTTGAGCTGTTCTGAGACCCTATACCAGCCGACCTGGGGGCCCCTGAGCTGAGCGGGCCCCAAAGCTGGTCTAGGCCCTGAGCTAATCTGGGAACCCCTGTTCTGAACTGGGCGGCCCCTGAACTGGTCTGGGCCCCCTGCATAGTTTGGGGCCCCTGAGCTGAGCTGGGGGCCATGAGCTTGAATGACCGCTTATGCTGCTCTGAGAGCCTAGGTAGGCCACCCTAGAACCCCCTAGCTGAGCTTGGGCCTTAAGCTAATCTGGGTACCCCATGTGCTTAACTGGAGCCTCTGAGCTGGTATGGGGCCCCTAAAGTCTTCTAGCGTCGCTGAGCTAAGCTCGGATCCGTGAGATTGATTGGAGCCCGCTGAGATGGTATGAGACGAGACCCTATATCAGCCTATCTGGGGCCCCTGAGCTGAACTGGGCCTCCAAAGCTAATCTGGGGCCCCTGTGATGAACAGGGTCCCTAAGCTGGTCTGGGGCCCCTGAAATGTTCTAGTGTCACTGAGCTAAGTTGGCATCCGTGAGCTTGAACAAGCTGCTTGAGCTATTTTGACACCCTATATAACCCAACCTAACGACCTCTGAGCTGAACCGGGCCCCTAAGCTAATCTGGCCCCCTTTGCGAATCTGGGGCTCCCCAGTGCTAAGCTTCTAGTGGCCCTGTACTTATGTGGGTTCCCTTGATAAGCTGGTCCCGAGGTCAATGCACTGGTCTGGACTTCCTGAGCTGACTGATTTGGGTTCCTGAGCCATGCTTGGGGGCCTCTAAGATAACTTGGCGGCCCTTGGGTGGCATAGGCATAGTAACCGGGGGCTCAGGGGGATACTTCCCTCCCCCCACTTTTCTATGGTGGGCCCCCGCAACAAATATACAAGTATCAGCAACTGTAATATAAAACAAGAAACCCAAACGGGCCCAATAGCTTGTCTGAGAAAGTTCCATTTCCGTAGTACGCCCCTGCAAGCCCCTGGATGAGGAGCGCTTCGTGAAAAAGGCCAAGGAAACTACCACCCGAGTCTTTCCAAATGAGCCCCGAGAACTGGACCACATCAAATCTCATACCATATTAATCCCAACACAAAGCATGAATTCGGACACGGACCCCGCACCAAATGCCGAGCAACAGTCGTCCCTGAGCCATCGAAAGGCGCGACGAGATCGGCCGTCTTCTACTAAGAAGTGAAAAAACCGGAACTATGCAATAAAAGGAAACAGCGGGAAATAACGTAAGAAGTCATGTGTGGAAATACCTGGTGCATGTCGGTGTGTTTTAGGTTGTGTATGAAATTATAAGGAAATGTATGGAATTATAGGTTAAATATGGAAAATTGGAAAATGAGATTTTTCTGCATGATTTCCAGTTCTATTATGGTCTAATAAACAATAAATCAAATCCAAAAATGTTTTAGGTTTTTTTACCTATTCTGTTTTCGATAGAAAAATGCATTTCTAGGTTTTTTGGGGGCGTTTAAACCATTTTCACCAAGAGCAAGTTTCTTTATATTTGCAGACGTTTGGGGTTCTCATCACCTTTACTAAGTACGAAAAATGTTTAGAACACCAAAGCCAGTGCCTTGATATCAAACGACCACACATCTCTATGCCTAGATAGCTTTGAATCACCTATTTCATGACACAAACGAGAAGAGCTATTTAGGTCATTTCGGACTCCTTCTTTAGAGCATTAGGGATCGATTCAGAGAAAGGATTGTCACAATAAGTCTAGCTGTATTTCGAGGCTTAACATACAGAGTTTTGGATTGATTGCTACTTCCATCTACTTGTTCCTCAACTTTGTGAAGCCAAGGAGGTCCTGCTTGCTGTTGATCATGGGCATCAGTTTGGTGTGCTGGGCCCATTGCTTTACAGACGTGGCAGCTACAGCCATGGCCTGCGTGTGGCAGACGAAGTGCTCTACCTCCATGGGCTTCCCCATGAGCCCTGAGAACTTGAATTTGATCAAGCTGCAAGTGATGATAGGCTCGGTGACCCCGTCCAGTCAATCATCTTTTTTGAGAAAGGTCATTTGCGTGTTGACGTAGGGCAGGGTCCGCAGCCGGGGAGAGGTGTTCCCCACCTCCTGCTCCCTTCTCTTCTGATGGAGATGATATTGTGGAAGGTGGTCCTTCTCTCCTCCTCCTCACTGCAGAGCATGCCATGGTCATCAGGATCTCCTCGGAGTGAGTAAACCATTCAGAGGAGCACACGGTCAGCATGACAGTCAATTGCACCATCTAGGGCTGGATCCTGAGGCATGAGAGCTAGAATAGTACTTTTATGGGACTGTCTTCCAAGTTGTTGCTAACCTTCATCTGGAGTCAATAGGGAAATTGGACCTCGGTAGGAGATCGTCGCTATCATTACCGAGCCTTACTTTCCCTACTGGCTACAGGCGTAGACCAGCAACGGCCGGCTGGACGGCCATCGGAACGTCATGTTCGAGCTCTCCTGCCTTCGTACCCAGCCCAAGGTGGTGCAGTTGAATGTCATGCCCTCGGTGTGCTCCTCTGCATGGTTCGTTCACACCCAGGTGATCCTGATGACCATGTTCCGCAGCGAGGAGGAGGAAGTTCGTCTTTGTCAAGATTATCTCCATCAGAGGAGAGCAGGAAAAGGAGAACACCTCCCTCAGGCTGTGGATCATGCCCTGCCTCAACACACAGGCGTCAGTCCTCAAGAATATACACGACCGGGAGGCCACCACCAAGTTTATCATGACCTGCAGTGTGACCAAGTGAAAGTCGCTAGAGTTCAAGGGGAAGCACATGAAGGTATAGTACTTCCCCTGCCGCCCACACATAGGCCATAGAGAGAGCTGTAAAGAAAGTGACAGCTGGAGCCAGTTCAATCTGTAATGCTGAGAGGAGGGAACGATTCATCGGGCGAAGGGTGTAGCACATCGAACTGGTGCTCAGGATCAACTGCGAGCTGGACCTCCTCGGCATACTAACAATAGTTTTTGGGGCTTAGCGACGCATCAACTACCAGGGCTATATGTCGTCGCTAACTCTTTGCCTGTTGGAAGGGTTTCTCGGGAGCCAGATTGATCTTCGCTTAGGGAATCTGGCCGGCCCTGAACCTTGGTTGGCCGCTTGGAAACATGCATAATTGCTGGGGCTTATCGACGCACCAACTGCCAGGGCTATATGGCGCCGCTCTTTCCCTGTTGGAGGGGTTTCTTGGGAGTCAAATTGCTCCTTACACAAGGAATCTGCGGGCCTTAAACCCGGGTCGGCCGCGTGGAAAGCAAGGTTGCTAACCACTATACCACCATGCCCCCACCTCCTTGGCATCATAAAGCTGGTCATCAAGTACATTGTCCTTGCAGTCATGCTTTATTTCTGCATTTTAGGCATCGAAATATAGCTAGGCAGATTTATTGTGACCAACCTTTACCTAAATCAATCTCTAATGTTTTAAAGAAGGGATCCGTAATAACCTAATTAAATGTTTCCGTTTTTTTGTCATTAAATACGTAAATAAAAGTTGATTAGACATAGTGAAGTGAGGTTATTTGGAAGCAAAGCATTGTAGTTTGCTAAACAGTTTTTAATTTTGTAAATATAATGAAAAGGGTCTAAATATCTGTAAATATAAAAAACCGCTCTTGGTAAAAAAGTTGTTGATATCCTCAAAAAGAGCTAAACAACGTATTTCTTATTCCAAAACGGCAGCAAAAAACAAAAACATATTCTTTGCATTTTACTATGATTTATTAGATCATAATACGACTCTAAATCATAGGGAAAAATTTAATTTATCAATTTTTCGTATATTGACAACCTATGGTGCATACGTGCCTCATTGACACCAAACGAGCTATTTAAAACTGTTCGTAATTATGGGCCCCGTGGGCTGGGGCCCCCCTTGAGGTGGGCCCCCTCTACGGTTGGCTCCCCCCCACTTTAAAAACTGCTCCTACGCCCCTGTGCCATTCCTTATGGGACTGTAAGTGCTGGAAATCTGAACCCAGAAACGCTGAGTTAACACCCGCACTGGAGGGGGTCTGGCACTAACGAGCACTGGAGGGGGGCCTGGTAGGCCCACCGCAAGATCTAGGAAACTAAGAAGTGTAGAAAAACGTCATTTCGGAGGTGGGTGGGGGCTATGGTGATCTACATCATGACCAATTTTCATTGACCTAGGTCAATATCTTCAAGGTCGAACGAGGTCATAAAGGTCAAATCTTAGTCATGCTGGGGCATCGACCGGTAAATGCCGTGATTGTGCGGTTAAATGGCGGGAATAAGCTAAAGGCGGGCCAGGGTCATATAGAGAAGGTCTCAAAGAACCTTCCCTACAATTTTGGGGTCAAGATCATTCAAGGTCATTGACCTTTAAGGTCACAATATGGTATAGTACTTATAATGTACACTTTGACTAGCACTATAGCCACTGTTTGGCGGGAAAAGAGGATTGACCTTTCCCAATGACCTTTGACCCTGACCTTTGAATTAGGGTACCTTATCGATGACGTCATAGCATAATATACGTCAGACCGGGTAACGCCATTTGACCGGAAGCACTGTGGTCATTGACCTTGAAAGTGCAGATATGGCCTTGACCTGTGACCTTGAACCTTGACCTTCATGTGAGGTTATCTTGAAATATAATCCCGGTTATATGGCGTTATGACTTCACCACTCGGTCTCCAATGCAAGCTAACTGGTCCGACCGCGCGATTACGGCGATCTCAAAATGCAGATCTGACTTTGAAAGCTTTTAAGTCAAACATTTTTTGACAGATTTTCAAAAAATCTTCACCAATCGACGCGCTATTGAATTCTGTTAAATGTGGCAAACTATCTTGTTTCGGATACGAGCGGTTCTCCGGACACCTTGGAAAAACAGGTGGGGGGCCTCCGAGGCCCCCTCCAGTGCGCGTGTTAATCGTCATCAACTTCATTTATTTATAGAGCATAGTGATAAGAAGGCACACGGGTATCGCTTGGTGTGGATAGGGCCGATTTGTGGTGCATTTTTTCAACCTCTCACTGGGGACCAATAGGGAAACAGGACAATCTTGTTTATACATGATTCTAGTAGAGTAGATGTTTAACCAAGGGTCCTAGGTGCGCACTCGCTAAGGGAAATTTTCCGCATTATAGTACAATCCGTTTCTCTAACTAACGTGTGATCTGGTTTCCGCAGTTCCTTCCAAGAGGATGTGAGTTGGCGATGTCATACAACTGTACTCAATGTCATCAGTCCTAGAAATAACCGACTTACATTCATACTATACATTGAGGAGAAAAGGCCAAGATAATAAACAATATTTCGAACACGGTTCTTTGTCAAGTTTAGAGTGAAGAGAAAAACGAAAATTGTTAATAATTTCATATTTTTTTTTTTGTTCCATAAAACACGCGGACATGGCCGACGGGCGGTCCGACTGTGCCACAGATTAAGGCACTGCTGTCGAGAGGTGCCTTGATTCAAGCGCCATGCGCATTTGCACCAATCGAGACTTTTGTCCCTGATTAGGAATGTGTACGTCATGTCATACATACATACACGTATGTATGTATATATGTATGACATTCTAGCCTACAACCTTTGTACACAGTATGAGCATGTTAGCAACATACCCTCCCTAATTTTCACGTTATTTCAATATGTACAATCGATGAAGGAAAAATGTAATACACACATATTACCCGGGGGGCAAAGTGCAAAAAGCTGTCGGGCGTGTTGTAAAAGGTTGTTGCACAGAAATGAAATCCCTGAAGATTCAGGATCATGACCTTGGGTGGACAACCGATACAGCGCCTACTCGTTGTCCGCAGGATGTGCATTTGTCAAAGAATGCACGCGCAAAATTGGCCCTTGCCTCTTGGAATAAAACGGCTTATAACTAAGCTAAAAAGACCGTTGGTGGCAAAAAAATTATTTAATTTTCAAGCTCAAAATACACTGCTTCTACACATGCCAGTTTCTGTATTCTGGTTTGGTTCTATCACGTCATTTTTGGCACGTGCAGCTCAGCGAAAGGGGTGTACGTCAACACCCTTTCTGGCTCAAAACCTGTATCTCTGTATGGGTCAAACGAACAACCGTGAAACTTTGCACACATGTAGCTTAACCAGTTCAGTATAATTGCTCCAAAAATTATTTAGACACCTAGAAGAGTTATTGAGATATGACGTCATATCTGAACGCGTGCAAATGCACTGTTTTCAAGCCGATTCGGGAACTTTGTCCGAGCTGTTAGCTTCTTGCTTCAGTGCAGGTAACAACTGCTTGGATAAGCAAATAGTTCTAAATATTATCTTCCTGATTGAAATCAATCATTGTTCTCCATATTGAATAGGAAATTGCGCAATGGGTGTCATGCCCAATACTCCAGCACGTGCAACATCGCCTGAGGGACATCGTTACACCCCTTTCAGTTAAACTCAAGTATATTAACTTTAATTCAGTTAACAAACACTAAATTTTGCAGATATAATGCTGCACATGTTTGATATATTAACAAAAAGTTTCGTGAGACTATAATGATTATTGCAAAAGTTATGGCCATTCATCAAAACACATGTATATGTGTGGTCCAATGCAAAATGTAGCGCACTGCGGTGCCATTATTGGCAGTGATGTTTGGGAGTAATTTGGTCCGCCTGTAGTTATTATGTGCTGCATTGCAGCTCCCGTCTGAAAACTGAAAAGGTATGCTGTGCGCCTGAGCATATGTTCCCTGGTATGAACGGTAGCGCAGGGTACCCCCGTGTTTGCCCGGTCTCTTCCATTGTAGAACTAAACCTTAGGAGTTGAGATCAAAACAGCATTACCCACATTTGACCTTCATAGCCCACGTCCCAAGATATATTACATGCAAATGCCAGACCATGCTTGCTTCTGTCGCTAACCAAGGTCGACCTTGAACCTTTAAAAAAAGATTTCCGAAAGAAATAGCGCAGGAAGCTTGCAAATGGCGAATCACTAACAAACACGAGAAAAACGCCAGCGGACAATGCCGAAATTAAACATCTCGTCAGTTAGGAAGTAAGACGTTAGGCTTAGAAATGTTGAAATATATTATCTTCTAGGTCGTCTCTAATGGGGTTGTTAATGAGGCACCACAAAAAAGTGAATCCACGTGCGCAGGGTTGATGTATTGTAGACAAGTCTTACACGAGTAGCTCGAGGTTAGCGTGGATGTGAAGCGATGGAATGGTGTGTTTGCCGGTAGACTTTGGGTCATGAATAGATATTACATTGCGGGACCTGGTTGAAATATCATGATCTATCATATTTGAGCTGCGTTTTTTTTGTAGAAAGAGTCTTGGAACCAAGATGCATAGCCTTAACAAATAACGTTTATGTTCTATCAGCTCTGATGAGCGCAAAAATGTCACTATTACCCGAGAAACGCAAGACAGTTACTCAGCACGCCAGCAAAAAAGGAGTCGCATTGATTTGAGTACAAAATATGCAGGGCGCATGATATTCCAAGATAATATTGCAGACAATTTATGCTACGTTGAGTGAGAGATAAGATCAAATTTCACAAACGTTCGCCACGGTGAAGTTTTTCGAAGAATCTGCGATGACGCATTATCAGGAAATTGTCAGTCAGGGAACGAAGTGGCATCCCTGATATCAGAATCGGTATTTTAACGAAATGAGCTGTCATTATGCTGACAGGAAGCGTCTCTCTGATAATAAAAAACAAGTAGATACGCAAGTAAGCTAATCTGAGCCTCCCGAGTTGATAACGTGATTTCCTGAGCAGCTCTGGGGCCCTCAGCTGAGCTGGGCCCGCCGAGGCTGATGAGAACCCCTGAGCTGGTATGGGGCTACTGACCTAATTAAAGGGAATGTGGCACCTTCATAAGGTGATTTTAACTGAGATAGCCAGGTTGTAAAGCAGGTCGGAAAACTCGGTACTCCATATATCCTTTGTCGTGGAACTCGATATTTCCGTAGGAAAAAGCTCAAACCTACCTGACACTAACCCCTCATCAAACCCTCGCCGGGCTGCCATTGTTGTGAGCTGCTGGTGTGGCGACATATGCTGACGTCGCGATGAGCATCAGCCAATCGAAGCCCTTGAAGCTTTTCAAGTATGGTAGTGGTGGTCAGATCATGACATCATCCACAGGCAGATATTTTTTATTTTCCTAGAGGGAAATTTTTGAAACAAAATATTGAGCTTATTGAACATTTTTCAGACAAATAATGAGTGGTTTCATTATTTTTGGCTAAAAGTACGCCTAATTTCACTAAATTTCAGGATTCGACCAAGGTGCCACATTTCCTTTAAGTGCTTCCTGACTTGATCTGGTACCCCTGAGCTGATCTGGGCAACTTCTTGGTCGATCTGGTACCTCCTGAACCATAATTATTTCTCCTGAGCCCATAAGATGCCCCCCGAGCTATTCTGATCCCTCTAGAGGTAATATGGTGCCCTTTGAGCTAATCTGGTACCCTTTGAGCTCACCTAGGCCTCCGAAGTTGATTATGTGATTTCCTGAGCAGCTCTGGGGCTCCTGAGCTGATCGGGATCCCTGAGCTGATAAAAGTTTCCTGAGCTGATTTAGTGTCCCTTATTTGATCTTGTCCCCTGACCTGACTTATAGCCCCTGAACTGATTTGAGGCCCAAGAGCGGATCTGGCTCCTGGGGGTACCCTGAGCTGGTATGGGGCTTGGGGGTACCCTGAGCTGGTCTGGGCGCTGAGCCTGTTAGAGTTCCGTAAGTTGGCCTGAGGCCCCTTGAGGTGATCAGGCGCCTTAAAGTGTTGCTGGGTTCATTGAGCTGGCTCAAGGTCCTATGAGCCTACCTGGGGCTCATTAAGCTAGTCTGATAACCCCATCTCTAGGGGCCACTGAGCTTGTCTAGTCTCTGGGCGAAGCATGAGCTGCACTGGGGAGCTCTGTTCCACATCAGAGGTCCCTGAGCTGATCTTGAATAGGCCGAGAATAAGAATACAAGGCCAACTCCCATAATCTCGGGATGCCACTGAGCTAGTCTAGTCCCTGGAGGCACAACTGGGGGCACCTGCTCTGGAGGGCTCTGATCCACACTAGAGTGCCCTTGAACTGATCTTGAATAGATGGGGAATAAGAACACAATGCAAACTCTCCTTGTAAAAAGGAGCTTAGGAGGAATGAGCCATCGCTAAAAAGTCTTGTGATGCTTAGGCACCCTTAATTATACACATTGACTACTATACTCGTGGATTCTAGGGAGCAGCGATAAAAAGGTGGCACCCGACTAGCTAGGACGGCATCAGATGGGTTCAGGGGGCACAATAATGACTTAGGAGGCCCAATATCGAACCAGGGTGCATTGGGCTCAGGAGGAAAAATTATGGTTCAGGAGGCACCAGATCGAATCCGGGAGCATTAGTTCAGCTAAGTAATCCTCGCCCAAGAAGTTGCCCAGATTAGCTCGGGTACCAGATCAGATCAGGAGGCACTTAATCAGCTCAGGAGCCCCCTACAAGCTCAGGGGCCCAGACCTTTTCAGGATATCATTTTATCAATCCAGGAGGCTCAGATCAGCCTAAAAGGCACCTGATTAGCTCAGGGGCACACGACTAGATCAGAGGGCATAATATGAGGTCAGGAGGCACAATAAGGAATCAGGAGATCGACTCAGGGTGTATTATTTCAGCTCAGGGGGCAACATATCTGTTCAGGGGGCACCAGATCTATTAGCTCGGGGGCCAAATCAGCTCCTATCCCCTAGACCAGAGCAGGGGCCTAGATCAGCTCAGGGAGCACCCTATCAGCTCAGGGGACAAGGGATTAGCTCAGTGGTCCCGACCAGCTCAGGGGTACCAGATCAAGTCAGGAAGCACTTAATTAGCTCAGGACCCCCATACCAGCTCAGGGGTCCTCATCAACCTCGGCGGGCCCAGCTCAGCTGAGGGCCCCAGAGCTGCTCAGGAAATCACGTTATCAACTCGGGAGGCTCAGATTAGCTTACTTGCGTATCAACTTGTTTTTTATTATCAGAGAGACGCTTCCTGTCGGCATAATGACAGCTCTTTTCGTTAAAATACCGATTCTGATATCAGGGATGCCACTTCTTTCTCTGACTGACAATTTCCTGATAATGCGTCATCGCAGATTCTTCGAAAAACTTCACCGTGGCGAACGTTTGTGAAATTTGGTCTTATCTCTCACTCAACGTAGCATAAATTGTCTGCAATATTATCTTGGAAAATCACGCGCCCTGCATATTCTGTACTCAAATCAATGCGACTCCTTTTTTGCTGGCGTGCTGAGCAACTGTCTTGCGTTTCTCGGGTAATAGTGACATTTTTGCGCTCATCGGAGCTGATAGAACATAAACGTTATTTGTTAAGGCTATGCACCTTGGTTCCAAGACTCTTTCTACAACAAAACGCAGCTCAAATATGATAGATCATGATATTTCAACCAGGTCCCGCAATGTAATATCTATTCATGACCCAAAGTCTACCGGCAAACACACCATTCCATCGCTTCACATCCATGCTAACCTCGAGCTACTCGTGTAAGACTTGTCTACAATACATCAACCCTGCGCACGTGGATTCACTTTTTTGTGGTGCCTCATTAACAACCCCATTGGAGACGACCTAGAAAATAATATATTTCAACATTTCTAAGCCTAGCGTCTTACTTCCTAACTGACGAGATGTTCAATTTCGGCATTGTCCGCTGGCGTGTTTCTCGTGCTTGTTAGTGATTCGCCATTTGCAAGCTTCCTGGGCTATTTCTTTCGGAAATCTTTTTTTAAAGGTGCAAGGTCGACCTTGGTTAGCGACAGAAGCAAGCATGGTCTGGCATTTGCATGTAATATATCTTTGGACGTGGGCTATGAAGGTCAAATGTGGGTAATGCTGTTTTGATCTCAACTCCTAAGGTTTAGTTCTACAATGGAAGAGACCGGGCAAACACGGGGTTACCCTGCGCTACCGTTCATACCAGGGAACATATGCTCAGGCGCACAGCATACCTTTTCAGTTTTCAGACGGGAGCTGCAATGCGGCACATAATAACTACAGGCGGACCAAATTACTCCCAAACATCACTGCCAATAATGGCACCGCAGTGCGCTACATTTTGCATTGGACCACACATATACATGTGTTTTGATGAATGGCCATAACTTTTGCAATAATCATTATAGTCTCACAAAACTTTTTTTAATATATCAAACATGTGCAGCATTATATCTGCAAAATTTTGTGTTTGTTAACTGAATTAAAGTTAATCTACTTGAGTTTAACTGAAAGGGGTGTAACGATGTCCCTCAGGCGATGTTGCACGTGCTGGAGTATTGGGCATGACACCCATTGCGCAATTTCCTATTCAATATGGAGAACAATGGTTGATTTCAATCAGGAAGATAATATTTAGAACTATTTGCTTATCCAAGCAGTTGTTACCTGCACTGAAGCAAGAAGCTAACAGCTCGGACAAAGTTCCCGAATTGGCTTGAAAACAGTGCATTTGCACGCGTTCAGATATGACGTCATATCTCAATAACTCTTCTAGGTGTCTAAACAATTTTTGGAGCAATTATACTGAACTGGTTAAGCTACATGTGTGCAAAGTTTCACGGTTGTTCGTTTGACCCATACAGAGATACAGGTTTTGAGCGAGAAGGGCTGTTGACGTACACCCCTTTCGCTGAGCTGCACTTGCCAAAAATGACGTGATAGAACCAAACCAGAATACAGAAACTGGCATGTGTAGAAGCAGTGTATTTTGAGCTTGAAAATTAAATAATTTGTTTTGCCACCAACGGTCTTTTTAGCTTAGTTATAAGCCGTTTTATTCCAAGAGGCAAGGGCCCATTTTGCGCGTGCATCCTTTGACAAATGCACATCCTGCGGACAACGAGTAGGCTTTGTATCGATTGTCCACCCAAGGTCATGATCCTGAATCTTCAGGGATTTCATTTCTGTGCAACAACCTTTTACAACACGCCGGACAGCTTTTTGCACTTTGCCCCCTGGGTATATGTAATAACGTCAAAATTAAGGAAGATATGTTGCTAATATGTTCGTACTGTGTACAAAGGTTGTAGGCTGGAATGTCTGCGTGTTTTACGGAACAAAAAACTGAAATATGAAAATATTAACAATTTTCGTATTTCTCTTCACTCTAAACTTGACAAAAAACCGTGTTCGAAATATTGTTTATAATCTTGGCCTTTTCTCCTCAATATATAGTATACATGTAAGTCGGTTATTTTTAGGACTATTCACAATGTCAACATTCAACCTTTTTATCTCCAATCTTAGAACCATTGTAGTAGTTGGTGGATAGGCAAACCTCAATGTTTGCTGGCTTTAGGCGTTTAGAACACTCACCTGGTGGGAGTGCTTAAGTACCTCCTCGGGGTTTCAAAGGCAGTCGGAAAACAGCAGCGTGGGACGCTGCGGTGGGCGTAGTGTGCGTCCATGATTATTGGCGCAACTATTTCCAAAATGTCCGGTTTCGGTTATCTGAGGTTAGATCACCAGGCCAGTTGAAGCGACCTCACCTCCGAAATTGTGTGGTGCAGTACCAAGGAGAAAATGCTTAGCTAATCGATCGACGTGATATTCTTATCATATAATGAGCTCAATAAGGAAGACAAGCTTTAAGTTCCGAATTCAAGGCGAAGAAAGAAATGTCTAGAACATGGGAGAAGGGGAAGGAAATCTCAATGTTTAAGTCGTTCCTTTCAAGTCAACACCAAATGCTCAATAGTTAAGATCTTTAACATTGTGGGCATGCCCCTATTGCACTGTTCCTACGCTTATGACGGAATGTTTGATATCGATGACCTAGGGTCAGGTACTTGTCGTCATGACCTTTGCATTGGAAATCGATGTAAAATGGGATATGGCCGAAACATTACTCTTTTTTAGAAAATAGGACTTAACATGGTCTGTTTTTTTTTCAAAATCGAGGTATCATACGCTACTACCGAGTAGCGTAAGATTGTATAATTTTTACAATTTTTAATTTTTACAGTGGCCTTTAAAATATCATCTGGATTTAGGTACATGCCTACAGGGGCGTAAACAAGGGGGGCAGTAAAGGCAGCTGCCCCCCCCCTCTGAGGGTCCGAAGGGCCCCTGAGCACACGGACCGCGCGAAGCGCTGCCCGCCTGCACTATGCTCTGTGGTCAAAAACTTCATACCAGACAGGGCCCTCTTAAGCCCTCTCCCGCACTCTATTCTGCAACAAGCAGGGCCCTTTTTATCAGAACTGTTTGTTTCAGGTTTGGGCTAATGAATTCGTCGGAGTTGATAATAAACTTTCATGTCAATACCATTACGTTTGGATTATTCATGCGAGTCGATCGATATCGATAGCGACTGTGTGAGGTCAGATGCTAACCTTGACCTGGCCATGGGTCGGGCCATTTTTACGTTTTGACCTAGTATGGTCATATTATACATAATTAGACTCGCCGTAACGATAAAAAGTGAATTGTGCTTAAACATTGATTGTAACTCAACTCTGGCAGGTGCCAGTCCCTAGAACCTCTTCTCTGTCTGTCAACCTCTTTGACCTATCATGACATCAATATGGACCTGTGCCAAAAAGTGACCCATATAGTTGTTTTTATTAATTATTATGAGCTATCCACCAATATGTTCTTCAGAAAGTTCCCCGGCTCGAAAACAGCAAACAGGTAACGAATTCTCGCATTGAAATAATAGATATACCCACGCCGGGGTATGACTTTTGTCAGGGATTCGTAAGGGACGCACGTATTCCAAGGTATGTGGACAATGGTAACTGGTTCGGCTAAATTGAGCAAACACCCTACACTTCCCTTACAATATCACCATGCATAACACGACAACGGAAAACCAACTCAGCATACCCCTCAAATCGCTGGAAGCATTTAGCCAGCAAATCAGCACTCTACAAATTGGCCTTTCACTGGGGATGCTGGCACACCACTAAAGATGAAAATACCACACCCCTGCCTGTCGACATAGGGCTGTCTCTACTCTGCTGCTAAAAGTCATGGCCCGCTTAGTAAGTTTGGCCCCGGGGCAAAGGCGGTGCCAAATGCACTGACTGAGGCACATACACCGTGGTTAGTTCAGCGTCCTCGTGCCAGCGAGGACCAGGTGCCATAGCTGGCTTCAATGGCACTTCAGCAACAGCAGACGCCATCGTCTTCTGAAGCCACAGATGTGTGCTCACCGCAAAGTGTGCATCGGTTCTGAGACGCACGCATCCGTGCTGAGGCGCGGGAACAGTGCTGGGAATTATCAGCACTAAGATGGATACATCTCTACAGATACTGATCACATCCTAGCTGATGAGGACGTACCTATGAATTTTTCTAGGAGGAATTTGTCTATGCTTGTACTCATGCAAATGTTCTGATTTCTCAAACATTAGGTATGTAACATATATACATATGATATCCATACTTTGAGTCAACAAATAAAAAGCTGCCACATGTAATTCGTCATTTTTAGGTTGGTGGCGAAATATGACAATGGCGAAACATGCCCCCTCGCCGCTTTGATTCTTGAAGTCACTTTACCGACTAGGACCGGGAAGGTGGTCTCTTTGACGTCCCGACGCAACATCACTCGTGCCAGCGCGCTCTCCGTCAGTGACACGCGCCGGGTCAGCTGAAGGAGAAGAGCGCACTTCTGGAACAGGGAAGTCTCGCCGGGCTCCACTCTGCTGAGGTCGGTCTTCTCCAGATAGCACAGATGTGTTTTTGGTAGATCCTGCTGGTCGCTTTGCCGGCGGTGAAAAACGTGCACCGCGTAGCACGCGACGGAGGGTCTTCTCGTCGGGCACTCGGATGCTCGCACCTCCGCGCTCCGTTTTGCACCACGCGGTTCCACGACGGGTGAACACCGATGAGATCACGGCACCATTTTCACTTCGCCGGGCACGAAGAAGTTCTTGAAAGATCGGGTTATTTGCCGGCGTTAGACATTCTCCGATGTATAGCGGTGCCATCTGTCGCCCGGTTATGAAGTTCCGACCATTTGCACTGCCGCCGGCTGCTGCAGCTCCCATGAGCTCGAAGCGACTCTCGAACAATCTGTCTCGCACACATCGACGCACAAACTTGGCTATCACCTTGTTGTCTGAGGGAAGGCGGTGGACGATACTGATATCTGTCTCGGCGAGACAAAGGTTCGGGAGCCGTCGGTTGAGCGTCTCTACCAATCTTTCGTAGATATTTTCCTTTCGGTGTTTGACTTCGAAATCTCGGCAGGTAAAGGTGAGACATGAAAGCCTTCTGTTGTTATCCATGCTCTCTACCTGTTCTTCTAGATCTTACATCTTGGATTCCTGCGATGACGGTTTGGATTTCAGCTGATTGATCTCTTTGTCTTTCTCGACATCTTCAGCCTCCAAGATACTTAGACGTTTCTCCATTGCATCAAACTTCGAATTAAACGCTGTTATAACCTTTCCAACAGCGCCATCCATCATACGTTGTATGATGTCCAAAAGCTCACTACTTATCGGAGGAGCTGGCGGAGAGTTTCTAGTTGACCGCCGTTTTGCAGAAGGCATGTCACTGTTTGGAGGAGAAGAGAAGTTCTCACCTGGGGTCGCTCGCTTTGCTTTCCTGGCCTCTGAGCGGCGCATCAGGTCCGGCACTGAAAGCTGCTTTTTCCGGCTGGCTCTCTCACTCACTGCACGCTCGTCACCGGAGGTAGCGGCATCGGCTGTAACGACCTCTTCATCAAAATCGGACTCGGTAGCCATTATTCACAGTTTCACAACAGTCCCCGCCACTTAAATCGATTAACAATCACCGTTTTCACATATCCATGCCCTGCCTGGTGGGTCACTCACTAGACCGAGGGACAGGGCCATAGCTCGGCGCAAAGGTAACCGACCGCTGACCTTGCCGAGAGCGCAGCGGGGGCGTCCGGCCAGCTCCGCGCCCAGGACACGACTGGACCAAACCTAGTTAGAAGCAGGGCAAAAAGGGTTCAAATTTTATTATTACTAAGACAGCCAAATAAATATCACAGAAATCAGATTTGAGACTAAAACGACCCCTCAAAATAATCATAAACTCACAGAAAAACAACTTGTATCGCTGTTTAAAACCAATTTTTGACAGTTTGATCTTGATTTGATGCAATATTTCTTAACGCACTACCTATCTAACCTTCGTCCCACCGGGGAACAACGATGGCCTCCCTAAGGTTTTTTTCAGAATTACAGAAATACGACGAGGTGCAGCACCATGGTTGAGGGGTGTTCTTCTCAGTCTATCATTTTCCCACCCTCGCTAACAATTTTTACCCCGGGTCACAATAGGTCAGGTCACCAGGCAAGGTCAAACAAGGTAACCTCACTTCAATTTCTGAGCTCTACATTAGCTAAATTTCTAATCTGATCATTTTTTGTGTTTTTGTATGAATTTTTACTGGGGCCACTTATTTGAAAATGTATACACTTTATGACCCTTCCGGGGTTTGAAAAATGTATATTCGGAATTATTTTATTTGGTGACTTGAGTTCAGGTCACAAGGTGACCTCTCCCATAGAAAAAGCATGGAAAAGGCGCTCATATGATCTTAAAGTCACAAAAATAATTGAAAATGCTCCAATTTCTCAGAAAACCTTCTTGGCCACCCTTTCACGGATTCCAGGGGCGATATTTTCCCTTTGACCAATCTGCGGTCATCACAGGTCACCAGGGATAAAAAACAGTATTTTGATGCACTTTTTAACCTCATCAAGCTAAAGCGCTAAATTAAACGTCATCGTGTATGTCTCATCAATGGCTTCCATTTGATATACGGCAATGTCACTTTCGGAACTTTCGTGACCTCAGGTCATGTTAGGTCAGGAGGTGCTCTCTGGAGGTCAAACCATTGGCGGGAGGTCATTATGTTCCACATAGCAGAGAAAGCCCTGGCATTTTCCTATCAAGCGTACTATAGTAAATTTCAATAGCTCCAATTGCATGAGAGCCTTGCCCAGGTTTTTTAAGCATTTTAGTAGAAATAGCCTATCGTGACCAAACTTGACGTCTGGAGGTCAAACCATTCACCTGAGCGCCTAAACATGTAAGTAAAGTCATAATGAAGTCACACGACCTTTCTAATGCACTTTGCAGATTTGCGCTAACACCCATATTTTCGGAGTTAGAAAGGGGCTCATCGATGCCCTCGGTGGGGCGAAGGTGGCGCCAGGCCCTTAGTGGGGCGCGGGTTGAAAGGAAGCTAGGAGTGCCCCTCCAATCCCGTGTAGCTACCAATTGATTTTATCCACATAAGCAGAAAATTTGTTAGCATCATCAATTATCTTGGCCGCACCAATCCCCGCTAATAGTTGATATGTTCCGCTTTTCCAACTGTGAATTTTGCTCTTCAACAGTGGTGGATCTAGGTATGGTTAGTGGGAGGGAGGTGGAGCCTCAAAGGGCGCAAATTGCCATCGACTTTCACCCAAAGGGCGCCTTTAGTATTGCATCCTTCCGTCCGATTTTCGGTGGTTGTCATTTTTTATCGTGTTTTTCAGAGTTCTGTCCCTCCCTCCCACTGATATAGCCGTTTTTCTGATGCTCTGTTCTTTTATTGGTGTCAGAACATCTTATTCAATCCCTGAAAAGGCCAAGAGAAGCCATAATTATACAAGAGACAAACCAAAAAGAGCTAAAAGTGCCAGCTGCTAGAAAAAGGGCCAAATAAGATCAGCTTCCAATAGAGGGTCAGCCGAAAAAAATCGCGTGGCCAAACACGAGAAAAGCCCAAATTCGAAATATTTAGCCACAAAATGGCCAGCCTGGCAGCCCTGATTCTGCCGCAATGTATTTGAAATGAATAAACTATTTTCTTATTTTTCTTTAAGAGTATAGCAAGGTAAGCAAGTTCCTGAAGCATCGAACTCATGTGGCTTATAGTCTAAATCGAGTTTTATGTACATACCTACTATGATGTGTGGCTGTTGCTGCCTAAATCATCTAGGAAATGTAGTGCAAAAATCAGTTACTAATTTTTGGGGCTTATCGACACAACCAACTGTCAGGGTCATATGCCGTCTCCAACTCCTTCCCTTGTTAGAAAGGTTTCTCGGGAGCCAGCTTAATGATTCTGACGAAGGGCTGGCCGAATATATAATTTTTCCCAATTTACAACATCAAGGAATCGATGAGAAAGGCCAACTAACAACTTATCAACTTTCCGAAAAAAACACATACAGCGATCTCACTATAACTTTTACCTATGCTACCACCACAATAATAAATACATAGGCTAAGCACTTCGCAACCAGCCCCCTCCAACAGCAAGCGCAGACCACCGGATGTGACGTCACACCTCGTAGCATATAACATGGAAAAATTAAATGATTAAACATCCAAATTTTTGCAAAATGAGGCCCAGAATAAAAAATAACATGCTTGCATTTGGGATAAACTTGATTGCCGTTTATTCTCACAACTTCGCAAGCGGGAAGTGCAATTAGCAGCAGTTTAACACACGGCTAAATGGTGAAGGAATTCCTCCACGCCCGTGTGACGTCACTTGGGCGTGGAGGAATCCCTCTTGAACGTACCTTTAAGGAAAGGTATCTTGCTTCGCAACACCACGCCAGCAACCAGTCTGACGCGCTGTGACTACATCGAGTTCCGCCTAATCCACGAACGAGCTTTGAGCGCTGACAACTGACCGCATGTGAAATGAGAGCATCGTGCAATTCCCCGGTACTAGCTGGGCTTCCGGTCGGTTAGAACACGAAGTTTGATTGGTTGTAGGCTATCCCCAGCGTTGTGATTAGTGGGTGCCGAGGCTGCTTTGCCGGGATTTCCCGTAACTACGCGCTTTGTTTCGTTTTTGCACGATAGAGTAGACAGTCACTGGTGGAAAGTTTTAACACAATATTTGTGCATTGCCAATTTTAGATGAGCAATAGAGCAAAATTGTTACTGTCAGGTGGTGTTCTGTCTCATATTCGTCAGGTTGAGTTTGTTCAATTTTAGGTCATCTTTATATTTCACTGGGGGCCAATTTCCGGGCACTGGGGAGGGGGCATTTCGGCCGACTGGGGGGCAAATGCCCCCCCAGTTAACATGTTAAAAAATGGCCTGCTTCTACCCATGGGGCTGACTACAGCTTGAGGCCTCTCCTTCTTGGGCCCCGGCCCATGATAGGACTGTCACTAGGGGGCCGGCTGCCCCTGGAGGCCACCTGCAACTAGGGCTCCCGCGCCTTTGGGGCCCTGACTCTGGGGCTCCTGAACCTAAGAAGACTATCATTAGAGGCCCCTGCCCCTGGGTCCACTACCACTGGAGGCTCTTCCCTGGGCCCCCTTTCCTTGAAACTGGCCCCACGAGGGACCAGTAACTCTGGTCGCTCGTACTCCGCCCCCTGCGCCTGATACCGAGTGACACTAGGAGGCCACCCTGCCCTAAGGGCCCCTTGTCTCTGGGAGCCCCTGCCCCTTCAACAGACTGATACTAGGTGCATCCTACCTCTGGCGCTGATTGCCACCACAGGCCCCTAGTTTTGGGCCCCCTGCTCATGGGGCCTCCGAAGCAGCGATCTAGGGTCCAGGGCAGCTAGAGAGCCCACTTCCATAGGGGGCCCACTTTCACGAGGGGCTACCAGTCATTGGGAGCCCCTGTTATTGGGGTGAATTTCATTTTAATCGACAGAACTCAACTGCAGAGGAAATTGGTGCGTAATCTGCACGCCTGAGGAAACAGGACATGCCTGAAGAAACAGGTCAGTTAGTTTACACTCTGGCCAATACATTATAGGACCGTCGAGGGGGCCATCCTAAAACCTACTGGTGCCTTAGCACCAGGAACACCAATGGCAGTTATGCCCCTATCGGCATTCGCGTATTTTACACAATTTTTCCTCCAAATTATTCAGCGTTGAGTAGAAAGCATTTTGGGCTTCAGATATAATAATCCGGTGGTGTCCATTTCTTGCAGGCTACTACCATTTGATCTAGACTGCTTTTGGGGATATTTCCTCCTGGAGTCTTTGCCAGCGGTGCTATGACGTCAACACAACTTGCCCCGCCCCCTAGTGACGTCAGCAAATGCAGCCCAGCCCCCTGATGACGCACAGAGCGTGGTGCCCCGGGAGAAAATCGTTATGCGGCTGCGACCAGCCGAGGTTGTGGCTGAAAAGCTTGAGACATGGCGTCTCTGAATGCCTCACTGTGGATGCTGCCCTCCTCGGTTACCACAGCACCATTGGAGAAACGCACCACTGTGCAAGGCCAGTGCTTCACAGCCTGGGCTAATTCACGTTGTAGGCAACAATAACTACGGAACAAAAATGTAGTGCAGTTAATCAAAGCTCTTGTATGAATGGTTCTAGTTGCAGTAGGTATACAGGGACCCGAGTGGGAAAGGGGAGGCAGCTGAGTGTTCTAATGGAAAGACAAGCATTAAAATAATAATAAAAATACTTGGATTAATATCACTTCTGTATTTCTATAATTTATATATTCAGGTGATAATTCCCACCCACTAAAAGTTGTAATGCCCCCACACTTGTTCGGTAGTTATGACCTACAAGCTGGCCCATAGGCGGATCAGAACCCGGCGCCCAGAAGGCACATCGGCGGCCCAAAGGCGACATTTTCCAGGCCACAGGACCCCGTTTAGAGCTTACAATCTAAATCATCGGGAGAGGATTCTAGACTCCGCGCACGTCCACAAAACGTAGTCCAAATAAAAGCCACATAATATTTTCGTTGTTGTCTAAACCACCAACCGTGATACTCCCTAGCGAGCTAGACAGCCAAAACCGGATCCCTGTTTTGGTCCCATTATTGGGCGTGAGTTTGAATCCTGGGAGCGGCCAGACTTTTCATATAATGTGCGAATGTGAAAAACAATTTATTCGCTTGAAGTTCACAAAAGTATGTGCTCTTCATGCTCCTAGCTCTAAGGGAAGCTGCAGCCTAATGTAGGGTGGACCTAGCCGGCTCGGCGGTCACGTTCCCTAGGGCGGGTGGCGATGGAGGTGACCGTGCGCCCTTAGCCTGAGCTTAAATACTGCAACAGGCCTTCGGCAGAGCGTGCCAGTTATTTTTGATGGGCGTGCCGAAAGTATATTCAGGGAGGCCAAACACCACGGATATTGGTCTCAGGGGCACGCAATCACTGGTCTTAGGCCCGACCCGAAAGTATTAAACTTTATTTTTTAAGCACGTTTAAATAGACGCATCACAAATGATTTCTTCAAAGGTTTCACGCTCCATAAAACAAAAAAGAGGATCCCTGAGGGTAACTCCTGAGATTTAACCACCGTCTTTTTCAGGGAATCCTGAATCCTCCCCTGCCATGGTCCCCAAAGTGGCGAAATGGCATCCACTTTTAGCCGATTGTCTTTGAAACAACACTGAGACTACACTCCCCCAGACGGATGGCCTAGATGCGCCCCTGTCCTAATGATGGTAGACATTTCAGGGTGCGACGTCTCCCAGTACATCTGCTGAGAAGTAGGCAACTCCGTGCGTGCGTGCGTGCGTGCGTGTGTGCGTGCTTGTGTGCGTGCTTGTGTGACGTCAGCAGGTTCATGCATCTACCCAGAGGCGGACAACTCTGTGTGTCGTCGGGTACATCTACCCAGAGGCGGACAACTCTGTGTGTCGTCGGGTACATCTACCCAGAGGCGGACAACTCTGTGTGTCGTCGGGTACATCTACCCAGAGGCGGACAACTCTGTGTGTCGTCGGGTACATTTACCCAGAGGCGGACAACTCTGTGTGTCGTCGGGTACATCTACCCAGAGGCGGACAACTCTGTGTGTCGTCGGGTACATCTACCCAGAGGCGGACAACTCTGTAAGCCTGCTAATCAGGCAATCAACAAAACCATTCTACTCCATTATCTTATCCAATTGCTAGGGCGGAGGTCAGAAAGACAGCGGAAGTGTCGCCAATTGGCCTCCAGTCTCACGGTGTACCACCAAAAATCTCTTCATTTTGTCATCAAAAGCTAATCTTTTCGCCATGTTTTAAGCTATTTTTCGGTGGAGCTCGGCAGGCGTAAACGGCCTGAAAAAAACGTGAGGTTGAATATAAAAGTAAGGTTGAATATGACCGCGTTTTTGGTAGTAACAAGTTTCTTGTTTACTTTTCCTAAGTCTCTAACTGTTCTTTTAGGTATTTCAGAAAGTTTTTCAAGTATCACTCCAATTCTTGTCATTGTTATAAAAGTAAAAAACATCCATTATGCGACCAGTTTCGTAAATTCAATGAACGTTTTCAAGCAAGTGGACATTTTGAACATGACAATACCATTCGAGAATATAAAAGTATGACACAACAATAATCACGGAAAAATAGCAGGCATCTTCCATCTGTAAAGAATATTTAAACTGTTAAAAGATGGGCCCGCTGTTAAACTATATTTGGCATTTATATCTTCTTAGGAGTCCTCTGTTTTAACCTCTGCCACAGGAACTGGTGTGGCAGAGGGTGAATATTCCGACGTAATCTCTCTGGGTGTTGAGGGTTGGGAACTTCTCTTTAATGAGGACGGCTTCAAGTATCCGTGGTCGGCGCGGGTCCCGCTCGCGCTCGATGCGTCCTGGTGGGGGGGGGGTAAGAGGCCATGCCCCAAATGTCGGAATTTCCACCGTTTTTTTCTATTGATATTGACAGCTAAAAATGAGAAAACAACGCCCCTGCTCACAACCTTATTTGTCATATTAAGTGTAGCACAGAAGTCGCAATAACCAGATGTTCGCTATAATGACCAATTTCGTAATCATGATCACACTTTTAATGAATTCCCTGAATGTGATAAATCGGCACATACCTTTCGGTATTTCTGGAAATTGTTTAAACAGAACTTATGTAGTTCCTTGCAAGGAGTTTTACCAAGTAAATTTTTCTCCAACAGGTGCCTAATTAGAGGGATCGATAAAGACCATCCATAAAATCGAGATATCGGTTCCCCCAAACCTAACTCCAGGGGTATTTCCAATTCTTATCGTGGTATAAGATGTTATTCTATCTCTAAAAAAGTTAGACCACGGGTATATTACTTTTTGACAAAATAATCAATTTGATGAATGTGGTCAATACACGGTAGAACTGGGACACCCACATCGTGGAAAAGCCTGCCGTCAACCCGCACTGGAGCGGGGTGCTTAGGTACACCCCCTGTGATATCGAAACCAAGATGGTCAGGCAAAAGGTGCCTTTGGGGCTTCGTGGGGATCACAATGATCTATGTCATAGCCAACTTTCATTGACCTAGATAAATATCTTTAAGGTCAAATGAGGTCATAAAGGTCAAATATATTTCGAGCAGGGGACATATACGGAAACGCCGTGATTATGTGAGAAAAAGCAGAAATACACTCATTACAGACTAATATCGTAGAGGAAATTTACAACACCATGCCCTCTGAAATGTTTGGGTCAAGGTCATTTTAAGGCCATTCATGTATGACCTCACAATACGATATATTCCAAAAACGTACGCGAGACTAGCTTTATGGCAGTTGTTGGGCGGGCGGGAATTAAAGGTTTAACCTTGACATATGGCATTTCACCTGGACCCAGGTTATTTAACCTTGATATTTGACCTTGATTTAAATCTTGAGTAACGTAATTATGATGAAACTGCACAATGTATGCCATTTTGTGTACAGTCATGTAACCGAAAGCCAGGGTCATGGACTGTGGCTTCGACTTTGACCACCAGGTGAGGTGGTCCTGATCAATGATTGTCCGGATCATATGGTGTTATGAAGTTGCACTTTCGTCTTCAGAGCAGGCGACTTGATGTGGCCAAAAGACGGACAGTTGAGAGCATTCGGGGGTAACTTTAAATGAAAAGATGCTAAGTAACCCCCCTCCCAGATCTCAATAATAAAAAGGCCAGGAAAACGCACGTTAGGGCAGGCCATTTTTTAACATGTTAACTGGGGGCCATTTGCCCCCCAGTCGGCCGAAATGCCCCCCAGTGCCCGGAAATTGGCCCCCAGTGAAATAGACAAGATATGGCTTAAACTTCAACAAATGCAAACTCACCTAACGAAAATAAGGCAGAACACCACCCGATAATAATAATTTAGGTTTATTGGTGGTGCCAAATTGGCAAAACCACAAAAATTGTGTTAAAAATTTTCATCCGTGGTTGTCTCCTCCATCGTGCGAAGACGAAGCAAAGCGCATAGTTACGGGAAATTCCGGCAAAACAGCCTCAGCATCAACTTATCACAATGGTTAAGATGAAGGCTGACCTACAACCAAACAAACATCATGTTCTATCCGACCGGAAGCCCACGCCCCAGCCAGTAACGTGAGATTGTATGATGCTCTCATTTCACACGCGGTCAGTTGTCAGAGCTCGTTTCGTGGATTAGACGGGACACTGTGTAGTCGAAGCGGTTGCTGGTGTGGCTGTTTGAAGTGCTTAGTCTTTTTATTCATTATTGTGGTGGTAGCATACATAAACGCCACCACCGGCAAAAAGTGAGGGGGCCAGCCAAACTTCAACCTGATGCTGACAACAAACTTTTCACGTTAGTACCAAAAACTGTTCGAATTTGGGGTTCTCGTTGCCTTCAGCAGCGGCTGGGTATACAAATTTCCGGTTTTCTCCCATTTTGACTGAGATCAAGAAATTGCTGGTAAAAGTGGGGGGGGGGCAGGCCCCTGGTCCCCATTTTCCACTTTTTTAGCATACGTGAAATTTATAGTGAGAACGCTGCATCAATGTTTTCTGCAAAGTCGATAAGTTGTTAGCTGACCTTACTCATAGATTCCCTGATTTTGAAAATTGGGAGAGATTATATATTCGGCCACAGCCTTTCGTTAGAATCACCAAACTGTCTCCCAAGAAACCCTTCCAACAAGGAAAGAGCTGGCGACGCCATGTGGCCCTGACAGTCGGTGCGTCGATAAGACTAAACAATTATTAACTGGTTTTTGTACTATATTCTCCTAGATGATTTTGACAGCAACAGCCACACATCATAGGAGGTATGCATATAAAAACTTATCCCCATTTAGCCTATAAACCGCTTGTGTTCGATACTTTAGTAATTTACCTATCTTGCCACACTCGTACAGAAAAAATAAGAATATAACGTCTTCACTTGGAATACATTGCAGCAGCTTCAGGGCTGCCAGGCTGGCCATTTTGTGACCAAATATCTCGAATTGGGCCTTTTTTGTCGTGTTTGGCCCTGCGATTTTTTTCGGATGGCCATTTCTTGGGATCTGGCCTTTTTTGCTCCTTTTTCTAGCTGCTGGCACCTAAGCTTTTTCTGATTTGTCTCTTGTATAAATATGGCTTCTTTTGACCTCTTCCGCTCTTGAATACGATATTCTGACACCGAAAAGCAGCAGAGCAGCAGAAAAACTGGTATGGTGGTGGGAGGGAGGCACAGAACTTTGTTAAAAACACAATCCACAAAAATGATGGCCACCGAAAACCGGACGCGAAGGACGCGATACTATAGGCGCCTTTTGGGTGAAAAGGGTGATGGTAAAGTGCGCTTTCTGAGGCTCCGCTCTCCCCCACTTACCAAAATCCTAAATCCATCACTGTTCAAGAGAAAAATGCATAGTTGGAAAAGAGAGGAAACATTAAATGTTAGCGAGGAGTGGTGCGGCCAAGATGATTAACCCGCCCCACCGGGGGTCCGCGCCACCTTCGCCCCACCGGGGGCCATCGATGCCCCCCTCTAACTCCGAAAATATGGGCGTTAGCGCAAATCTGCAAAGTGCAAAGAAAGCTCGCGTGAATTCAGTAAGAAATTACTTCGCATGTTTTAGTGCTCAGGTCAATGGTTTGACCTCCAGAGGTCAAATTAGGTCAAGATCGGCTATTTTCACTCAAATATGCAATGATTAACAAACTGGGCATAACTCTATGTCATTAGAGCTATTGAGGCCTGGTAAAGTACATTTGATAGCAAATTGCCTGTACTTTTTCCGCCATGTGGAACGTAAAGACCTCCCGCCAGTGGTTTGACCGCCAGAGGTCACCTCGTGACCTAATATGACCTGAGGTCACGAAAGGTCAAAGTGACCTTGCCGTATATCAAATGAAAGCCAGTGACAAGACAAACACGATGGTGTTTGTTTCATTGCTCTAGCTCAATTAGGTCAAAAGTTATTGTCAAAATACTGTTTTGACCTCCGGTGACCTTGATGACCTTGGAAAAGTCAAAGGGCAAATATGACCCCTGGGATCCGTGAAAGGGTGTCCAAAAACGTTGTTCTGAGCAGTCTGAGTATTTGCAATCATTTTTGTGGCTTTTATATCATGAAATAGCTTTTCCCCATGCTTTTCCAATGGGAGAGGTCGCCTGGTGACCTGACCTCAGGGCACGAAATCGAAAAATCCCGGATATACACCTTGTAGACCCTGGAGGGTCATGAAGTGTAGGAAGTTTCAAATCGATCGACTTTGAAATGTAGCTCTTACAGAGCTCCAAAGTGAAGCGAGGTGACCTTGGTTGACCTCGTCTGGGACCTGACCTTGGGTGACCCGGGGTAAAAATTTCAGGGATGATGGGAAAATGATGCAGTGAGAGGTAGAGCCCTCAACCGCGGTGCTGCGCCTCGTCGTTTTTCTGCTATCCCGAAAAACCTTAGGGGCCATCGATGGCCCCCCCGGTGGGGCGAGGGTTAATGATGCTAACAAATGATCTGGTTATGTGGATAAAATCATTTGATGATCACGCGGGATTGGAAGGGCACCCCTGGCTTCCTATTAAATGAGTAGTGTGCTGAAAAAGTATTGTGTCAAGTCGACATGAAATTGTCAACAATTAGGTTTAAACAGTAATACAAGTCGCCTTTTCTGTGGGCTTATGACTACCACTGGGGGTTGTTTTAGCCTCAAGCCTGCCTTTTGTGTTATTTATTTGGTTATTTTCCCTCTTTAACCCTTTTTCTAACTCTGTTTGACCTTTTCTGCCGAAAAAACTTGGCAGCCCTGGGCAGCATCTATAAACTGGAATAACATGGAACAACCAAAAATTGAGAAACATTTTGTTAAAACTAACGCTTCCCCCCTCAAAATTGGGTCTTGATCCCTTGAAGACACTATAACGGCCAGCACAAGAAATGCCCCCACAGACTTTTCCTTAAAAATACCCTGCGTTAGGGTAATGGTAATATACAACAGGGCAATGGTAATATACATTTAACCAACTTTCAATCACCTAGGAAAATATCCTGAAGGTCAAACGAAATCATAAACGTCAAATCTAGGCCGTAGTGGAACTTTTTGGAGATGTTGTTATTAAGGAGGAATAATTTGCGAATACTCGGGAAGTGGGCTCTGGTCATAAAGGCAAGCTTACATAAAACGTTCTCTGGTATCTTGCGGGGATCATTATTCAGGGCCATTGACTATGGCGTCACTGTCCCATATGTGAAATCCCCTGCACTAACCACTAAACTTGCCACTAAAGCCACCGTTGGGCAGAAAATAGGCGTTTGGCCTTGTCCCATGACCTTTCACCCTGGGCCTTAACCTTGGCTCTAACATTGAGTAAACTGAACACGAATGATGTTAAGTTATATTGTACTCGTAAGCAGGGGCGTAGCCAGGATTTCGCTCAGGGGGGGGCGGCGCCCCAAAAAGGGCCCTGCGACAGCGGCGCCAAAGGGCCCTGATGGGTAAAAAGGCCCTGCTTGTTACAGACTAGAGTGCTGAAGAGGGCTTAACAGGGCCCTGTCTGGTATGAAATTTCAAATTTGGCTACAGAGCATAGTGCGGGTGAGCCGCGCTTCGCGCGGCCCGTGTCCTCAGGGGGCCCTTCGGGCTCTCAGGGGGCGGCTGTCCCTGCCGCCCCCCCTTGGCTACACCTCTGCTCGTAAGTCACACTGCGTGACGATATCTCACTGGATAAAGTGGGGTTTCATTAAAGTGAATGTGGCACCATCGACGAATCCTGGAATTTAGTGTAATTAAGGGTATTTGTAGCCGAAAATCATGTAAATGTCCATGATTTTTCTTAAATGTACAAAAAGCTCAATATTTTCATATTCAAAATGCTCCTCTAGTGTAAGAAACAAGCCTCTCCCTGTGCATGACGTCATGATCTGGCAACTACTACCATATTCAAAGGGCTTCAATAGGCTGACTACTCACCTTGACGTCAGCATTCCGTCACGCCAACAGTTAAAAACCGCGACCGGCTCCTTGGGTACATTTTGGGTACATTTCAGGTAGGTTTTTGGCTTTTCTCTACGGAAATCTCGAGTTCCAAGACAATTGATATGTTGAGTACCAGGTTTTCCGGCATGCTTTACAACTTGGCTATCTCAGTTAATATCACATTATAAAGGTGCCACTTACCCTTTACCAATCGATTCTAATTATGCGTCTTTACGGCTTCACTACTCGGTCTTCGATTCAGGGGGAGCTGATGCATCGCGCAAGATTTCGATTATCTCAAAACATAGATGTGACTTTGAAAAAAACAACAACGAATTTTGGACCAGTAGGTATATAATTTCTCGTCAATCGACGCGCTTGTCAAATTTCTAAAGATTTGTCTTGTTGCGTTTTCTATGCAAAACGAGCGCCTGAGCAGAACAAGGACAGATATGCCTATTGCCGTCCTGGAGTCCAAAGGTGATCCTTCACTTATACATAGAGTGATGATAATATCGTTCCTGAAGTTCCCCACCCCTGCCATTTTTTCCAGAATAACCAAAGAACCGTTTCTAGCACGAATGTGCAATTCGGCTACATTTGATGGAATTCAGATACACTATTAGGCATATATCATCTCGTGACGTCATAGACGAATGACCTTGGTTGACCTTGGTTTAAAAAATTTCGGAAGGATTAGTGTGACATATTTCATTTATGACATTTGTCGGTATTGAATGTGTTTCTGGCTTTTTCCGTATAGGTTTCCTGCGCAAAATATATTTAAAATTTATGATCCCGTTTAACCTTTAAGATATTGACCTAGGTCAATGACACTTGGCTATAATGTAGACCCTTATCATTGTCACTAACCCTCAAAGGAACATTTACATGGACTATTCATAAGCCATTCTGCATCATTTACGCAAATTTAGTGCCTGTCTAATCATATGTCACTGTTTACACCCCCTTCAAGGTCAAGTTAGGTCACAGGTCGAAAAAGATCAACTCCGTATCGGATGCAAGTTGACTAATTCGGTGTTCATCTCATTTAGAAATACCGAATCGAAACACGCATCTGTAGTCGTTATTCAACGCAGAGTTATCACTGAGGTCAGGCAAGATCAAATCAAGGTCATTGAAGGTCAAGAGAGGTCATGAAAGGTCTAACCTGATAAAAGTGATCCTCCAAGGTTGGAAGAAAGTATTCTGGGCCGGTTCATGAACAAATGCTGCAAAAGAACGATGAGAGTCTGGAGCATTCACGTGAAAACGGGTACAGACGCCCAAATGACCTCAACATGCTTCCACTCTTGAGGTCATAGCTCCGTGACCTTGAAAGATAGGAACAAATTGTTTGTTTGCAAAACACGCGCAACGAATGCCCCAGGTGCTATACAAGCCTTCAAGGCTCTAATTTATAAAGCTCATTTTCAATTCTTGAAAAACCTTAGCGGGGGTTGCAACATCCCCCCCTGTAAGTGCAAGGGTTAGGAAAAAGGCTCCTGGGGAGATGACTGTTATATTTCAGGATGGGTAAATTTTAGAGGAGAAACAAATCATGTGAAAGAAAACATCAGTACTGGAAATTAAATAAGAATAAATAAGACACAAGAAGTGCACAGCACTGAAGCCTGGGAGTTGACCCTCGCACCTACTCGGGTTTTCGCCACCTTCGCCCGTACAGGGGGGGGGGTTGTTGCGACCCCCTCGCGATTGGCCCCTAATTGACGTAGAGCTCTGCGGTAAAAACCAGCGTGTTGGTCGTCTCGAGTGCTCGCGATTGATAACAATTTTTTGTCCTTGGGTCATAGGGTCACGTTTCAGGTAAGGTAAATTACCTGATTTTCACCTTGCTGTGGCCCATTTTGCCGTTATGCCTGCTATTGACCGGAATTTTGGTTTCAAAGGTCACTGACCGGTAAAACTCGAAATTGACCAATATGTCTAGTGTTCAGTTTCAGAGAGGTAATTTTGGACGCTGAATGCGAATTTAGCCCTTTAAACAAGGTCAAAGGTTTCTGTCATCAAAATCTCAGGTCATCAGATCAACTTCCAGGTCAGGTCAACGACCTGGTTGACCTCAATGACCAGGTAAAAAATCGAGTCCGTATTGGAAGCAAATTAACTAGTTCAGGGTTCATCTCATTTAGAAATACCGGATTGAAACACGCATCTGGGCGTTAAATAGCTCCTTTTAATCTCTACCTAAAATGTTACATACAATCGTTTGGTCGGGTCACCTTTGAGGTTGCTCGAGGTCAAAGTATTCCTTACAGGAACACTGTGGAAACCTAAATTTTGTGGCATAA
Organism: Lepas anatifera; assembly: GCA_034440635.1. Classification (NCBI taxonomy): domain Eukaryota; kingdom Metazoa; phylum Arthropoda; class Thecostraca; family Lepadidae; genus Lepas; species Lepas anatifera. The sequence goes on along the minus strand of JAOTON010001730.1, from coordinate 1,510,816 downwards.
TAGCTGACAGAGCAAAGCCGTAGAATTGTTTTAGCATCATTGGAATGCTCTTTTTGAGCCCGATTGGATTATATATCTTATGATTTTATCTAACCAAATTTTAAAATTGACTTGCTTTGAACTAGAGCCAGGCTTAGGTCTGTATGGTAAACATAATATTTATTAAACTGCAGTGACAAGTCAGCCACGTTAACGTAAAATAAGACCTCCATCGCAATTCCCAGCAATTCTCAAGTCTCGCAAGTTATCAAAATTTACCAATTACCCATGCATTTCTGATGGAAAGATCGTGACCCTGACCTTGTCCTAAGTTATCGATATGGACATTCTGCTACGAACTTTTATCGTGCTCGGTGACCTTACTATGTGATGTGAACCTAAGGCCCATAGATTAAGGTTGATCTTACTGATGCACCTCCAGACATTTTTTCGAGGTTTGATCTCTTGACCTGGGTTGGCGGTGTGACCTGATATGACCCAGACATGGCCTTTTCCCAGAAGTTGCAAAAATGTCGGGTAAGAGGTAGATGAAGTACGGAGGCGCTGCGCGATGGTGTTTTTTTATTACCTGTGGAAACCTGAGAAGGTCGGTTACCCGCCCCCTCGTGTGGGTGCGTGTTATTTTTGCATAAGCTCTGACACTTGCACGATGAAAATTTCGTGACGACAATGTGATATAATTGCAAGAAACCGATTCCAAAAGCATCGCTTTGCTTGCGTTGTTAAAGATGAGGCTGTACTACTGCAGTGGTCTGCAGGCCGTCCGCGTACTTATCTTAGGTGCTAAAAATTTTATATTTTTAGCAATAACATTTTTATTTATCGAAGGGTAATTTATGAAGCAGAATTTTTGAGGTGTCTAAAGGTCAATTTCACTGTCATTTGCTGTCATACACACCTGAATACCATGTAGATAGTCTTACTTCGTTTTATGTTTCTGACGACATTGTCTGATCGTTGTTACTTAGTACTAACCGACACAAAGCGTGTGGTCCTGATAATGTCAGTGCTCGAATCATACATGAATGTGCAAACGAGCTTACGGTACCCATTGCCAAGTTGTGCCGACTCTCATTGGAACAGGGCGTGTTCCCATCCCAGTGGAAACGAGCGAATATCGTTCCCATACATAAAAAAGAGTCAAAGTTGTGTCCCTCAAACTATCGAGCTGTGTCACTTTTACCTCTGTTTATCAATATTTTAGAGCGAGTTATTTACATTACATTGTTTAACCATGTTCGACCAGTTTTATCCAGCCAACAACATGGGTTTCTACCATCCCGTTCTTGTGTAACAAACCTTTGCACATCTGCACACTGCCTGGAACAACATATCCGCAGGTTCTCAAACAGACATCATTTATACTGATTATAGTTCGGCCTTCCAAAGTGTCAACCACAGTTTTTTGCTCCATAAGTTAGAGGAACCATACAAAATTACTGATAAGGCTCTACAATTGTTGAAATCATATCTGTCTGGGAGAGAGCAGCGGGTGGTTGTGAAAGGCCAGTGCTCTACATGGACGCCGTTTCTCTCAGGAACACCTGAGGGCGGGCTTTTATCACTCCTTCTTTTTTCGTGTTTTATCAACGATTTACCTAGCCTCGTTGACTGCAATTGTTTGATGTTCGCCGATGACGTTAAACTGTTCAAAAGAGTGGATAGTCTGCAGGATGTGAGAACGCTGCAGGGCGAACTTGACAAGCTATGTGCGTGGTCAGCCGATTGGGGATTGACCCTCAACCCATCCAAGTGCAAGGTTTTGAGAGTGACGCTTCGCAGCAAGCCGGTAGAAAGTTCATATCATATTAACCGCACTAAGCTTGATATAGTTTCCGCCATGCGTGGCCTGGGTGTTAACCTGGACTCTACACTTACCTTCGGCTATCACATAGAGGAAATTATTTCAAAAGCGAATAGGGCCTTGGGATTTCTCATCAGGTCACTCCAAACTGGAAAACACGGCAGGCCACTTCTTCAACTCGATACAAAACTGGTTATTGGCGTTTACTGTGCACACGTTCGTTCTATTCTAGAATATGGCTGTGTAACTTGGGGAGGAGCTGCACAGACCCATCTAAAACGAATAGAAAAAATCCAACACAAATTTCTTATCTGGCTTTGCGGACGCTGCCGCATTAACAAAATTTCTTTTGAATACAAAGACCTCCTTCGGCATTTCGGCCTAACTTCATTAGCTGGAAGGAGGATGCAACATTATCTTTTGTTCCTACGGAATCTTCATAACCACAAAATTGACGCGTCTTTTCTGTTAGAATGCTTTCCTCTAGCGGCTCCTTCCCGAGCCCTGCGTAACAGGGTTCTCTTTCATGCGCCCCATGCTAAAGTTAGTACTGTTACGTCGGGTTTGTTCTGTAGATTGCCGAGGATCTGCAATGTGTTCTTAAATAAGTGCAGAGGTGTTGATGTGTGGAACACTACAGCTGCTCAATTTCGAGCACGCGTGATTCTCTATGCGGCTAACTGCGATTGAGCAGCCTTTTCCAGCCATTTTTTATCCGTTTTACTGTTCTTTTTTCTTTTATGTTGTTTCCACTGACATTGATATTTGACACCACTGTTTTATCACCATGACTTCATCTGTCATTGGGATGGTTCATGCCCGTTGATGATTGGACAATAAACTAAACCAAACTAAACTAAACCTATTGATTGTACCTGGTAAGCCATCTGGCCAATGCGCATGCATTGCTCTCAGCGTTCGGTTGATGCCGCTGGCGTCCCGGCGCCTCCCCGAGCGTTGGTGCCGCTGGCGTCCCGGCGCCTCCCGAGACCGTTGGTGCTGCTGGCGTCCCGGCGCCTCCGAGAGCGTTGGTGCCGCTGGCGTCCCGGCGCCTCCCGAGAGCGTTGGTGCCGCTGGCGTCCCGGCGCCTCCCGAGACCGTTGGTGCCGCTGGCGTCCCGGCGCCTCCCCGAGAGCGTTGGTGCCGCTGGCATCTCCCTCGCGAGGGGCCAGCTGCCACCTTTGCAGCTCGGCAGTGGCGCCAGCTCTCCACACCCTCTCACGCAGTGGTGAGATTGGTGCGTTTTGGCAGCCGTCGGGGTGGTGTTTGCGGCCGAGCCGGCCGGAGCGGCGCGTCGGCGGCTGGCGCGCTCCTCAGGCCAGTGTTTTGGCGCGGGCCGCCGGCAGCGGCGGCTGCCCGCCACCGGATCAATAGAGCACGGCCGCCGCCGTTCCCCCAGCTGCCACCGGAGCACGTGGGGTGACGCCACGACGGCTGCTTCAGTGGCTGGCCGAGCTCCGCCGCGTGCATGTGTGCTGGTGACCTGGCCGACCAGCTAGAGTTCTGCCGACGCGGTGCTGGGGCCGCCGCTGGCCTCCCGTAGGCGTGAGTGGGCTGGTGGTTTGGTTATCGCCTTGCTACGAGCGAGCGAGTGGATGAGGAGTGAGAGAGTGCGCGGCGAACGGGCGCGCGGCGAGCGAGCGCGGTGTGGGGAGGTGGCTGGCGGCGTGCTGGTAATGAGCTCGCCTGGTTCGGACCGGGTGGCTGGCGGCGCCAAGAAGACCAAGGAGCGGCTGCCCCGCACACTCAGCACCAGCATCCTGCGCATCAAGCACCGCAGTCCGTTCTGGGAGAAGTTCTGGTCGGGCAGAGAGCGCAGCTCCAGTCCAGCCCGCAACGACAGCTCCCGCGAGTGAGTGTCGCGCCAGTGCACTGTGGTCGCAAACGCTGTCGTGGGTGGCCACGGGGCCATTTTTCGGATTTTGGAATTTAGGGTTTTTTGGCTGCCGATGTGAAGAAAATTGTTCAGCGTGTTTTGAATGACTACCATTATCAAGCTAATTTGGTTGAAATATGCACTTACTACTCATCAAAGTAAGGTGATGATGAACTCCAGAAGTAAGGCACTCTATGCGTCTGCTAGATCCGAGTTTTTAACTTTGAATAATCAACGTCAAAACTGAGTCAGGCTAAAAATAACTAGTATCAAAATGTTCCTCATAATGTCAGCTTTAAGATTATTAGCGTTATGTGTATATTTGAATTTTGATAAAAGTATATAATCTGCGTTTTAATTACCACTTTCATAAATCCAACTTACAAACCAGTTGCTAACTTCGAATAAACAAACAAAAAAGGTTACGTTTCTGCCAATTAGCTTTTTTGTGGAAACATAGGTCAAGTAATTCTCCGTCATGGCTGGGAGAGAACTAAGTGCGCAAATGTGCGCAAAATTGTCCACAGTGTAAATTGTACCCGGCCGCCCGGAGCCGGCCGCCCGCTCGCCACCCGGCGCCTCCGCGGCTCGCCACGGCCCGCCGGCCGCAGTGCGAGGTACGGGGGACGCTTATCAGGTGCTTCTCATGTCGTATTGCTCGCCTTTATGCACATTATCTCCATTGTAAGCTCATAGGTTTTATTTACCTTACCCAGAATCACCCTTGGTCAAGGTCACCCATGCATAAACCATGCTCATATTGCACATGATTTGGCATGCAATGATGAGAGGGGTAGGGACACTGATACAAACTACTGTCTTGATCTTCCTGCCGTCTGAATATATGAAAGAAACCCATATTATCGTGCGAACATTCAACGTGACCTTTTGTGACTTCTGGGGACATCAATTTTAACGAGGGTAGCAAATGGTAAGCAGCTCACAAACTCATTTCACTCAGGGGTTCCGAATGGAAATATGTATTTTGTTTTAGCCCAATTAAACGATTAGTCTGAGAAGAGTTTGGGTATGCCCTTCTGCATGCGGAGCCAGAACACCTGACCAGGTCGTTAGGGGTCGGGTTAGGCCAATTTATTTGCTTAACATGCGCACTAGGGGGGGACCTCGGAGGCTCCCTCACCTATGTTTCCGAGGTGGCGGAAGTACAGTTTTTAGAGCCGAAAAACGATATTCAGCTACATTCGAGAGAATTAAACGGCGCATCGATTGGTGAAGATATTTAAAAATCGGCAGAAAATGTTGTGGCGTATTGGCTTTCAGTCAGACCTGCATTTTGAGATTGCCACAATCGTGCGGTAGGGCCAGTTCGCTTGCATTGGATACCGAGTGGTGACGTCATAACGTCATATAACCGGGGTAATGTGTCAAGGCCACATTACATGAAGGTCTAGGTTAAGGTCAAAGGCCGCAGGTCAAGGTCATATCAGAATTTTCAATGTCATTAACCCCAACGCTTCTGGTCAAATAGCGTTACGCGCTCGGACGTGTATTATGCTATGAAGTCATAGTTAAGATACCTGAATGTAAGATCGAGGTCAAAGGTCAAGGTTAAAGGTCATTTTCAAAGGCCAATCCTCATTTGCCACCAAACACTGGTAATAGTGTTAGTCAAAGTGTACATTATCGGTATTATACCATATTGTGACCTCATAGGTCAATGATCTTGGATGACCTTGACCCCACAATTGTAGAAAAGCTTCTTTGCGACCTTCTCACTATGACACTGGTCTGCCTTTAGCTTATTCCCGTCATTTCCCGCTAAACAACGGTATTTCCCAATAGGTTCCCAGCATGGCCAATTTTTAATGTTTATGACATCCTTTGACCTTGAAGATTTTGACCTAGGTCAATGAAAAGTTGTCATGATGTAGATCACCATAGCCCCCCACCCACCCTCCAAGCAGAGTTGTTCTGCGTCTCTTAGTTTCCGAGATCTTAGAGAGGGGCCTACCAGGCCCCCTACAGTGCGCGTTAGTGCCAGACCCCTCTCCAGTGCGGGTGTTAGGTGAATCAACTTAAGTATATTTCTCCCATGGCAATTGATTCAGCATGATCTGCTGATAATTTGGGGTGAATCGGTTCGGCCGTTTCAGCGCTGTAGCAAAATGAACATAAACAAAAACCTCGGTGGCTATCCGTGAGGCCGTTTCCGACCACCGTGCAGTGCAGCGCCTCCTATATCTTATTTGTCTGCACTTTTCACCAGGCGCAGTCCCAGGGGGGTGGGACTATCCGGGTCATGCCCCCCCTCAAAGACGGTCAAGGGAGGATGAACTATCTTTTAGCTCTCCCTTCCAAAGCTGGTCGAAAGAAGTCGTTTTGTCGCCCAGGAAACCTGTAGCCTATTGGAAAAAAACCTATTGTACAAAACAACTTAGGGAATATGCATTCTACCTAATTCTGTTGCCCTAATGCAGGAATGAAAAACGCTACCTAGAAAAAATACCAAGGTACTTTAATGCGGTGGAGGCAGGCGGTTTTTAGAGTCCTCGTGAAAATTATTCCTTGATGTATTTTTTACCTTGGTGCTTTTCAGAGTTGTGCGACTCACGAGTCAGAGTATGAGTCAAATTCCGACTCATTCGACTCTGAGTTGAGTTGAGTTGAGTCAAAAATTTTGACAAGTGAGTTGAGTTGAGTCGGTTCACAACACGTCAATGAGTTGAGTTGAGTTGTGAAGACAGCGAGTCAAATGAGTTGACGAAAAAAGTTGGCTCAACAGGTAAACATGATGCCAAGTAAAAAGTGTTTGAATTTGCCTTCCTTTTGCATACCTCCTTTAAATACCTTTTCCCTCCAGAATTTCAATTGTTTAAATCAAACTTTTAATTTATTTCAACATACCAATAATTATACGGTTCAATTACTTATGTTAAAAGCCCATCCGGGCTGAAGGAATCCCTAGGCACAAATAATACATATACTCAAAAAAATTTAACAGGTTCCTGTCGCTGGCCTTCTCTTAAACATTTTAAGTGGTGGAACACACCACGAAATACATTTCGAATCTTTCAAAAACTTCTCATCTTCAATATTTAACACTACTTCTTTACTTCAACCACTCCAACAACATGTGTCGTCGTCGCTGATTGCGCTGATTGTTGTCGTCAGTGGTCTTAAAATAGTGTGTGCGCCATTGCTGTCTTTGAAGAACAAATTCAACTGAGTATAGGTTCAAGCTTAACTAGCCTCAAGGCAAAAAGTTCACACATCACGTGATAATTTATAAAGCAATGCAAGTATTTGTGTACCTACATGCTGAATTATTTTTTGCCCTAAATGCGCCGTCTGCCGCCGCTTTTTTCATTTTGCCTTTTAAAAGCCAACACTGCTATTAGCATAAAAAATTGGATCCGTGATTTGACAGAAATGTTGAGATGCCTTTGTCGCAAGAATCAGAGGAATTATTTCATGCTTCTGGTTTTTTTCTGATCAGAGACCCTCGCCTGGCGTCCATGTTTTATTTAGAAAGCTGTACATTGTAGATTTTCTATGAAATCGTGCTCCAATTTTGAAGAGCGACAGGAATGTACTGTAATGGAGGTTCTCAAGCTAAAAATTGGATTTGGTTTAAAATATGAATGTATTAAAATCCAACACGTTGATAGAATTTCCATTTCTAATGTCCTTTGTCATATATGGTATACTATTTTTAAGGTTTGCTGTAGTTCTTAGAATTCAATTGCAACTAGATACTGTAGTAATTATTGCTTAACTTTTGATTAAACTCATGGTATAGTAATGTTTTATTTATGAAAAACCCCTCGCATCGTTCTTTAACAGAAAAAAGCAATACATATACCATCCCTACAAACACTGCTTATATCATGCTTTTTAGCTTGGACCTTTTTGACAGCATGGAGGCTCAATTTTTGCCTGTGTTGGTGTAACCTTAGCCCTTTTAGGTTCCATTCCATTTCATTTACCTAATTTAATATGCAATGCTCCTTTTAGAAATAATTGCAACATGTGGTAGCTTTTTTGTTTGTTTGGGCAGTGACAGTCTGGAAGAATTAAAAAGTTATTCATGGTTGCTGGTTAATTGTTAACCAATGTTTGAATTCCAACTGATTAATTTTTGAGTTGCTAATATGGTCCCTGGCCTCTCCCCTCGAATCCGGAAATGTAAAAAACACAGAAGATTATATATTCGGGCACAGCCCTTCATCAGAATCGTGGAGTAAATATCAATAATTCTCAGTCCTAGTATAGCCAAACCTCGAATTGAGCTTCACACAAAAATGCCTTTTAGAATGATTCGTTAAAAATAAGATTGGATGTCGTGACAACAACGATATTGGTACCTCTAACCTAAAAGCAATGCCGACAATACAACAAACCTAGACCAGTATTTTTGACAGACTTTTATATTATTTCAGCCAAACACTAGCTTTTGATTAACAAAGAAAAACTCGCTGAAGTACCTTAATCGGTTATTTGAATATTTCTGTTCTTATTATTTACTTTTTTCCGTCGACTGCAGCTAAAATGCTAACCAAAAACTACCTATTTAGCACTAGAAGACGTGATACTAGATCGGTGTAAAGACTGCATACTTTCCCCTTGAACATGATGCTATATTTACAACAAAAGCCTCCCCCGAATTATTTAGTTAAGATTGTACCTAGTGGTCAAGGTAAACTTTTTTGTAATTGATAACCCATTTTCCACAGCCTGCTCCTCTGGCCCAACGTTAAGCGTCAAAAGAGTATACATTTGGCTGCAAAAAAACAAACATTATCAATATTATACTTATTCAACAGCCCTTGCCCATAGTATGTACCTCTTAAACAAATGCAACTTTTATAGTTAGTTATGTGATCAATCATTGGTAAATGCTTCTCCTCAGCCTGTACCTCTAGCCCAACGTTAAGTGTCGAATGGGTATACGTCTAGCTGCAGAAAAGTATTATTCAATAATTAGTTGCATATTTCAAAAACCCCAACCCCAGTACGTACCCCTAAAATCAAACCATCTCTTTGAGCTAGTTAATCTGATCAATCATTAATAAACCCTTTTTCCAGCCTGTACCTCTGGCCCAACGTTAAGCGTTGAATGAGTATACAGCTGGTTGCAGAAAAGCACCATCAAAGATAAATTACCTAAAAAAACCTGAGCCTTACCTGTGACCTAAGTCCATCACTTCTGACTAGGTAAACTAACTCAACCATCATAGCCCTTTTTTCCAGCCTGTAAATCGGGCCCAAAGTTAAACTTCAAAAGCATATACGTCTAGCACCAATAACACTATCAATAATGTAAGGAAGTCCTACCCCAGAACACATATACTTACGCTGATCCCTCCCTTACCTCTTAAGCCACTGCTGTTAAGTGATAGCCTATCCTAGACCCGCATAATAGGCCAGGACGTTCCTTGTACGTTAAGGCTGGGATGACGATCCTGAATGATTATGGATTCGGCTATCTTTCTATCTGGATGATCACGTGCCCGATGAAATACTTTTTAGCTCAAGTGGTTTTGATATAGCCTGAGTGTCCTGTGCTGCATGTTTCTCGAGGAAATGATCTCCTAGAGTTGTGTTCCTAGTTTTATTTTTCGCGTCCCGCAAATGTTCGTTAAATCGCAATCGGACGGGCCTCATCGACTCCCCTACGTATTGAGCCCTGTTTTGATCCCGGTTACACAGTCTACATTCTATTTGATACACTAAATTTTTCTGTGTGCAGTCTCCTTTAAAACCTGACTTGCATAAATTACACCTCTGACCCCCAGGACATTTTGGCTTAGAAATGGCCGACCTAACCAATGACGACTTAAGTTTCTTGTTATTCTTCCAGGCCATATGTACTTTCAGGTTAGATTTCTTTACGACCTTTTTTATTTTACGGAGTAGCTGTTCATCTACGTACGGCAAAGTCAAGAACTCATCATAAGAATCTGAGCCTTCTTTCTTTTTCTTGCACCTTCCGTTACCTGTCCTAGCTAGTCTAACCTCCCTCAACAAACGCCTGAGAAGCCCTGCATGATACCCAATTTTTAGAAGCAGATTCCAAATCTTATCTACGCTTTTTCTCTCTTTCTCTGAGCCCGATGAGTTATCCATAGCCCTGTGAAACATGTTTCGGATAATATTGTGTTTCGTAGACGTGGGATGGGCAGATGTACTATGGAGGATGATTCCCGAGTTGGTTGGTTTGATGTAGAGCTCTGTCTCTATCTTAGTGTTTTGGCCGTGTGTTTCTGCTGTGACTAACGTATCCAAATAGGGCACCCCACTCCCACTACCCGTGTGCTCCATGGTAAATTTTAGGTGTGGATGTCTACTATTCATGTACCTAAGGAAGTCATCCAAAGCTTCCTGCTCATGCGAGAAGATACCTGCATAATCGTCAATGTACCTTACCAAGAACTCCATGTTCCATGTTCATCACCATGTCATCGAAGTACAAGGAAGATGAAAATGCCCTGCAGGAAAGCATCAAAAGGAACGTGAAGGCAACAGACGGCAGCAGAAAGATAAAGATAACGGATTTACTATAAGAGCAAAACAACCTCAAATCTAATCATGAAGAACAGCGCCGCTGGAGAGTGTGATCTCCAGAAGACCTGTTTAGTTTATCACTGGACGTGTCCACACGAAGACTGTAAGCTTTGTCGAGTCGACTACATAGGCCAGACGGTCACCACACTCTCCAGACGGCAAACGATAAACCTGCACGCCCATCCCCCGTTCGAGCACTGGCGAGACGTCCACCAGCAACCTATCACCAGGAACATCCTCACCAACAACCTCAATATCATCGAGCGCGAGCGGGACCGGCGCCGACTACGAATACTTGAAGCCGTCCTCATTGAAGAGAAGTTCCCAACCCTCAACACCCAGAGAGATTACGTCGGAATATTCACCCTCTGCCACACCAGCTCCTATGGTGGAGGTTAAAACAGAGGACTCCTAAGAAGACACAAATGCCAAAGATAGTTTAGCAGCGGGCCCATCTTTTAACAGTTTAAATATTCCTCACAGATGGAAGATGCCTGATATTTTGCCGTGATTATTGTTGTGTGATACTTTTGTATTTTCGAATGGTATTGTTATGTTCAAAATGTTCACTTGCTTGAAAACTTTTATTGAATTTACGAAACCGGTCGCATAATGGATATTTTTACTTTCATAACAATGACTAGAATTGGAGATATACTTGAAAAACTTTCAGAAATGCCTAAAAAAACATTTAGAGACTTAGAACAAGTTAACAAGAGACTTGTTAATTCCAAAAACGTGTTCATATTCAATCATACTTGTATACTTAATAACTTACTGCCAGCCTTCACAAATATATATATATATATATATATATATATATATATATATATATATATATATATATATATATATATATATATATATATATATATATATATATATAGGGGAAAGTGGGGGGTCATGGACATCGTGGGTAAGATGGACACCCGGACACCCCGTGTTTGGGACGAACTGACAGCGCCACGACCGGCAAAAGCGTGTAATACGCTTCCTTTTAGCGCGCGTCGGTCGCAGAGCAACGTTGGGTCCGGTGAGCTCCTTAGGTTTTATGCAATTTTCAAAAAAGTAAAAACTGCAACTCATGTGTTATTTTCACAATCGAATTCGTAAGGCCATGGCATGGATGTTTCTATAAATACTTTGTTGGTATTACGTAATATGGCTCTTCAAGATGTTACATTTTGTTCACCGCAGGCGCTGACAGTGTAATCACAATGGTGTCCGATTCTTGTCCAAGTTTGTTCAGGAAGAGCAAAGTGGGGTAAGACGGACACCACGTGTAGGGCAAGATGGACATGGGTTCCATGTTTCCCCGCACAACAGCATATTTAATTTTATATAATATAAGCTTGAATAAATACATTTATCAAGGGTTTTGGGGTCCAGCGATACACCTGAGCGGAGGTAGATTTGGCTGATGGTATGGGGGGGATTGAGACATAGGGCCTGAAATGCTGGAGAACAGATAATTAAATTTGGGGGACATCCAGGGTCAGGTGTAACCCTCGACCCGGAGCGCCCCCTGAAATGGTCACGGTGCCCCCTGGGAGATTGATGGGGCCCCCTAAAGTGTCGCTTCCAACCCCTCCCCTCAGGAGCGGGGGAGGGGCGCTCTTAGCCCTGCGAGAGGATTTGGCGCCCACCTCATCTCTTGCGTTCCAAAAGTGGCACGCCTGGCAGGCGCGCACCCAGGATTTTTATTTGGGGGAGGGGCGGCTGACGAGAGGGGGCAGCAGTCTGGTGGAGGGGGCGGCATTTTGCCTCAGGGGGCGCACTTGTTCACCCAAAGGGCGGCCAATTTCCGCATCCTGGGGGGGTGAAAGCGGTGAGTTGTTTCTTCTACAGACCTATAGTAAATTGTTTTAGGGGGCGGTGTGTTGGGTGCAGGGGCAGCAGTCAGTGTAAAGGGGTGGCATGTTGGGTGCAGAGACGGCAGTCAGCGTAGCACTGTCTCTAAAAGTCAGGTGAAGGCTCATCCTTTCCCTCGATGGGCGCCTTCGGCGCCCCATATGGATGAGGCCGGCACTTTGGAGCCAAAGCGTTTGGGGCGGCCGGGCCCGCATCTCCCCGCTGGGTGCGCGCCCGCCCCCTGGCCCGGATGGCGCCCCTCCCCCTCCCGACAGGGTGCCCCGCCCCCTGATCGGCGATCCTGGATCAACCTATGCACAGTTCCACGACAGCCCTTGATACTTTAATCCTCCGTCATAAAACATGAGAAAAGACATGACCCCCTTTGACCCTTTGACGGAAAAAGTAAGAAAATGCCCTCTTTCCCGCGGCGGACGACAGTCGCCTAGTGGGTGAATGCAGATGGAAATGTTCAAGGCCTGCTTCGATCACTTTGTTCATCTTGTCCATCTTTCCCCATGGGGTGACTATGTTACCCGGCTAAGTGGGGCGAAATGGACTTTTGCTACTTTTGTCTAAATTTTACGCAAATTTGAATATGATAATGACAGACACATAGCTGATTGCACAGAGGTAGATAAATGTCTGAGGTATTTCTACAGCAAAAATAGGAACGAAACAAGCTCATTAAGTTATCGAAAACTCATACCATCGTTACGGTGTCCGTGACCCCCCACTTTCCCCTATGTGTGTGTTTGTGTGTGTATACAAATCACCTTTATTATAACATATATATTATAGTGAGGGCATGCATATATATATATATATATATATATATATATATATATATATATATATATATATATATATATATGTATGTATATGTATGCCCCACTATAATATATATGTTATAATATGAGACTCCACTTCCCGTTGGGCGTAACGGCCAGTGACGGAGGCCGAGAGTACAGGACGAGAGATTCGGGCTGGATGGGTCGACACACCCACTTCGAATACAGACTGGTTCTCTGCAGGCGGTGTGTTCTGGGACAAATGAAATATCGAACCATGCACCTCCTTGTGCGCTACGTCAAATGGCTTTCGCGGTTCAAACCCCATTGTAAAGTGCCACATTTTCTTTAAGAAAGGCAATAGCCGCCAATCAATAAATACCTTCACCGAAAGAAAAGCCCACTGGACCAAGCATACTTGCACTGGCGCTGAATAAATACCACCTTGTTACGCGCCGTGCCCTCCTGGCGGTCGGCGTCGCAGACTCGAGCAGCCTCGGCAGTCAGTTTGTGACGCTCTCCGTTGGATGGTGGTGACATGGAATCCCGACCCGATAGAGCCGTGACTAAATCGTACCGTGAGCCGACTCAGTGTGAAGCCTCTCCCGAAAGTTGATTCAACACCGTGCGGCTGAACATCGCCTTCCATGCTGAGATGCATTCCCTAGTAGGTGCCCCTGCAGTGGTTTACGATGCCCGGCCTCACCTGGTAGCATCGGACATAGGCACCGTCGTCCAGAGCTCTGAACCTGTTACCTGTGCGTTGCCTGTGGAAGCTGGTCCACTGCACTGCCTCCGGGTCCCAGCCGCGTGCCTCCCACTGTCAGAGGTAGCGAGAGTGCGCTGCATCCGGGTACCAGCCGCGTGCCTCCCACTGTCAGAGGTGGCGAGAATGCGCTGCCTCCGGGTACCAGCCGCGTGCCTCCCACTGTCAGAGGTGGCGAGAGTGCATTGCATCCGGGTACCAGCCGCGTGCCTTCCACTGTCAGAGCTGGCGAGAGTGCGCTGCCTCCGGGTACCAGCCGCGTGCCTCCCACTGTCAGAAGTGGCGAGAGTGCGCTGGATCCGGGTACCAGCCGCGTGCCTCCCATTGCCAGAGATGGCGAGAGTGCGCTGCAGCCGGGTACCAGCCGCGTGCCTCCCACTGTCAGAGCTGGCGAGAGTGCGCTGCATCCGGGTACCAGCCGCGTGCCTCCCACTGTCAGAGGTGGTGAGAGTGCACTGCATCCGGGTACCAGCCGCGTGCCTCCCACTGTCAGAGATGGCGAGAGTGCGCTGCATCCGGGTACCAGCCGCGTGCCTCCCACTGTCAGAGCTGGCGAGAGTGCACTGCATCCGGGTACCAGCCGCGTGCCTCCCACTATCAGAGGTGGCGAGAGTGCGCTGCATCCGGGTACCAGCCGCGTGCCTCCCACTGTCAGAGGTGGCGAGAGTGCGCTGCATCCGGGTACCAGCCGCGTGCCTCCCACTGTCAGAGATGGCGAGAGTGCGCTGCATCCGGGTACCAGCCGCGTGCCTCCCACTGTCAGAGATGGCGAGAGTGCGCTGCATCCGGGTACCAGCCGCGTGCCTCCCGCTGTCAGAGGTAGCGAGAGTGCGCTGCATCCGGGTACCAGCCGCGTGCCTCCCACTGTCAGAGGTGGCGAGAATGCGCTGCCTCCGGGTACCAGCCGCGTGCCTCCCACTGTCAGAGGTGGCGAGAGTGCATTGCATCCGGGTACCAGCCGCGTGCCTTCCACTGTCAGAGCTGGCGAGAGTGCGCTGCCTCCGGGTACCAGCCGCGTGCCTCCCACTGTCAGAAGTGGCGAGAGTGCGCTGGATCCGGGTACCAGCCGCGTGCCTCCCATTGCCAGAGATGGCGAGAGTGCGCTGCAGCCGGGTACCAGCCGCGTGCCTCCCACTGTCAGAGCTGGCGAGAGTGCGCTGCATCCGGGTACCAGCCGCGTGCCTCCCACTGTCAGAGGTGGTGAGAGTGCACTGCATCCGGGTACCAGCCGCGTGCCTCCCACTGTCAGAGATGGCGAGAGTGCGCTGCATCCGGGTACCAGCCGCGTGCCTCCCACTGTCAGAGCTGGCGAGAGTGCACTGCATCCGGGTACCAGCCGCGTGCCTCCCACTATCAGAGGTGGCGAGAGTGCGCTGCATCCGGGTACCAGCCGCGTGCCTCCCACTGTCAGAGGTGGCGAGAGTGCGCTGCATCCGGGTACCAGCCGCGTGCCTCCCACTGTCAGAGATGGCGAGAGTGCGCTGCATCCGGGTACCAGCCGCGTGCCTCCCACTGTCAGAGATGGCGAGAGTGCGCTGCATCCGGGTACCAGCCGCGTGCCTCCCGCTGTCAGAGGTAGCGAGAGTGCGCTGCATCCGGGTACCAGCCGCGTGCCTCCCACTGTCAGAGGTGGCGAGAATGCGCTGCCTCCGGGTACCAGCCGCGTGCCTCCCACTGTCAGAGGTGGCGAGAGTGCATTGCATCCGGGTACCAGCCGCGTGCCTTCCACTGTCAGAGCTGGCGAGAGTGCGCTGCCTCCGGGTACCAGCCGCGTGCCTCCCACTGTCAGAAGTGGCGAGAGTGCGCTGGATCCGGGTACCAGCCGCGTGCCTCCCATTGCCAGAGATGGCGAGAGTGCGCTGCAGCCGGGTACCAGCCGCGTGCCTCCCACTGTCAGAGCTGGCGAGAGTGCGCTGCATCCGGGTACCAGCCGCGTGCCTCCCCACTGTCAGAGGTGGTGAGAGTGCACTGCATCCGGGTACCAGCCGCGTGCCTCCCACTGTCAGAGAATGGCGAGAGTGCGCTGCATCCGGGTACCAGCCGCGTGCCTCCCACTGTCAGAGCTGGCGAGAGTGCACTGCATCCGGGTACCAGCCGCGTGCCTCCCACTATCAGAGGTGGCGAGAGTGCGCTGCATCCGGGTACCAGCCGCGTGCCTCCCACTGTCAGAGGTGGCGAGAGTGCGCTGCATCCGGGTACCAGCCGCGTGCCTCCCACTGTCAGAGATGGCGAGAGTGCGCTGCATCCGGGTACCAGCCGCGTGCCTCCCACTGTCAGAGATGGCGAGAGTGCGCTGCATCCGGGTACCAGCTGCGTGCCTCCCACTGTCAGAGGTGGTGAGAGTGCGCTGCATTCGGGTACCAGCCGCGTGCCTTCCACTGTCAGAGGTGGTGAGAGTGCGCTGCATCCGGGTACCAGCCGCGTGCCTCCCACTGTCAGTGGTGGTGAGAGTGCGCTGCATCCGGGTACCAGCCGCGTGCCTCCCACTGTCAGAGATGGCGAGAGTGCACTGCCTCCGGGTACCAGCCGCGTGCCTCCCACTGTCAGAGGTGGCGAGAGTGCGCTGTATCCGGGTACCAGCCGCGTGCCTCCCACTGTCAGAGGTGGTGAGAGTGCGCTGCGTCCGGGTACCAGCCGCGTGCCTCCCACTGTCAGAGATGGCGAGAGTGCGCTGCATCCGGGTACCAGCCGCGTGCCTCCCACTGTCAGAGGTGGCGAGAGTGCGCTGCATCCGGGTACCAGCCGCGTGCCTCCCACTGTCAGAGGTGGTGAGAGTGCGCTGCGTCCGGGTACCAGCCGCGTGCCTCCCACTGTCAGAGATGGCGAGAGTGCGCTGCATCCGGGTACCAGCCGCGTGCCTCCCACTGTCAGAGGTGGCGAGAGTGCGCTGCATCCGGGTACCAGCCGCGTGCCTCCCACTGTCAGAGGTGGCGAGAGTGCGCTGTATCCGGGTACCAGCCGCGTGCCTCCCACTGTCAGAGGTGGTGAGAGTGCGCTGCGTCCGGGTACCAGCCGCGTGCCTCCCACTGTCAGAGGTGGTGAGAGTGCGCTGCGTCCGGGTACCAGCCGCGTGCCTCCCACTGTCAGAGATGGCGAGAGTGCGCTGCATCCGGGTACCAGCCGCGTGCCTCCCACTGTCAGAGGTGGCGAGAGTGCGCTGTATCCGGGTACCAGCCGCGTGCCTCCCACTGTCAGAGGTGGTGAGAGTGCGCTGCGTCCGGGTACCAGCCGCGTGCCTCCCACTGTCAGAGATGGCGAGAGTGCGCTGCATCCGGGTACCAGCCGCGTGCCTCCCACTGTCAGAGATGGCGAGAGTGCGCTGCATCCGGGTACCAGCCGCGTGCCTCCCGCTGTCAGAGGTGTCCAGAGTGCGCTGCCTCCGGGTACCAGCCGCGTGCCTCCCACTGTCAGAGGTGGTGAGAGTGCACTGCCTCCGGGTACCAGCCGCGTGCCTCCCACTGTCAGAGATGGTGGGAGTGCACTGCCTCCGGGTACCAGCCGCGTGCCTCCCACTGTCAGAGATGGCGAGAGTGCGCTGCCTCCGGGTACCAGCCGCATGCCTCCCACTGTCA
This sequence comes from Lepas anatifera, assembly GCA_034440635.1. Lineage (NCBI taxonomy): Eukaryota > Metazoa > Arthropoda > Thecostraca > Lepadidae > Lepas > Lepas anatifera. Next base: position 1,493,631 of record JAOTON010001730.1, on the reverse strand, counting down.
GAGGTGGCGAGAGTGCGCTGCATCCGGGTACCAGCCGCGTGCCTCCCACTGTCAGAGATGACGAGAGTGCGCTGCATCCGGGTACCAGCCGCGTGCCTCCCACCGTCAGAGGTGGCGGGAGTGCGCTGCATCCGGGTACCAGCCGCGTGCCTCCCACTGTCAGAGGTGGCGAGAGTGCGCTGCCTCCGGGTACCAGCCGCGTGCCTCCCACTGTCAGAGGTGGCGAGAGTGCGCTGCATCCGGGTATCAGCCGTGTGCCTCCCACTGTCAGAGGTGGCGAGAGTGCGCTGCTTGGAGGCGCTGGCTGTGCACTTCAGAGAGCAGCTTAATGACGCATCAACTGCCAGGTTTATTTGGCCAAGAGATGATCTTATCGACGCATCAACTGCCAGGGTTTTTTGACCAAGAGATGATCTTATCGACGCATCAACTGCCAGGGATATGTGGCGAAGAGAGGAGCTTATCGACGCATCAACTGCTAGGGTTATATGGCCAAGAGAGGAAGTTATTGACTCTTGAACTGCCAGGAGAGGAGTTGGTTGCGCGGTGCGCACACATTTTCCGGTTGCGTTGGTCGCGTGCTGTTGATATGTGCAAGTCGCGTCAGCTCCCATCGCGCCGGCGGTCCTCCCCTGCCGGGACACAGGGATTGTGCTGACGGCTGGAGTTCTAGCCTGCCGATTCTAGCCATCCAGTATCGCCATTACGATGCCCTCTGGATGTGCCATGGCAGGTGTTGCGAGGAATCAGGTTCGCTCCTCCTCGCTGGCGTTTGTTCCTCAATGTTTTTTTTGCTAAAGTAGATGTCATCTCGGCTGATCAGAGCAACTGTCTCTTCACAGATACAACCACTTCACGTCCACTGAATAGTCCATTACACGGGCGGAGCTATGCAGGACTCAGCTTCAGACTTGACTGTTCTGCCCAGAAGGAGTTTTGGTAGGGTCTAGGAGAGGCTTTTCGCCAAGTCCAATGTAATCATGTAAGATTTTGTGCGCTTTTTACGTCAACGAAGCATGCTCTACTGTAATTATAAGTGAGCAGCTGTTATCGCTCTTGTTCAATTGCGAATACAATGAGGCTATTCTAATTTTAGATTGTTCATAAGTGACATCACTTACCGAGGAGGAGGGAGGGGATGGGCCAAAAAAGACGTGCCATAACGTGGTCATGAGGGGGGGTGGACGAAAAGTTCGTGTATCATTCCACTGCTGGGCTTTGACCACCGGCGATTTTTTGTTGTTGTTTTGTTTTACTATTGAGTCTTGGGTCGTTGTTTGGTTTGCCGGTGAAATTGAGCTGCCTAGAACTAGAACTGAATCCGAACGCCAGCAAACCGTTTGATCTTTCGCCCGCTTAACACCACCAACGTCTGAGCAAGCGGAGAAGAGTGATTTTGATTGGAGGGCTTCGCCCAAAAGTAACACCATGGCATTGGAGGTTCCGCGTAGAAATTACGCCACGACGTGGCAGGGGTCCGCCCAAAGTGACGCTATAACGTGAGGGAGAGGGTTGTGGTAGTCCTTCCAAAAAGTGGGGCCATTTATGAACAGTCCCTCCCATGTCTTTTGGTGGTTCTGCGTTTGATGGCACCATACCTTCTGCAGGTTTTCCGAGAACTTGTCATTGTGGAACACCAGTGGATTTGCCGTCCATGCGTCATCGTCCATGCGTGACCGGATCCTGGTCACAAAGTCTCCCACCAGCGAGAAAACTCGTTCTGATGCGGCACTAGCTGGTACAACAGTTGTAGGCTTGCAGTACCTTCCCTGTCTTACCACACAGCGACATGTTATCCAACTCATTTCGGATAACCTTGCTCCAAACAGACGATTCCGTTCCGGGCTGTCCCCATCGTTTTGATGCACTGGACTGGGGGCAGTCGTTGCTCTGGCACCGGCTAAAACAAACCTGCCGGGGCATGGGTTCCGGCGAATACTCGCGAAAAGGAGCAGAATCATCAACATCACTTGACTCTTCCAGGTCCAGTGGAATCGCACTTCACTCTCTAAGCCCTGTCGTAAATCTCAGAGTGAATTCTTGCGTCTCAGATCTTGAGGTGCCCGGAAAAATGTCGCCCTACTCTTCATCTATCGACAGATTATTGTGTAATGCCTGCAGCACTTTTGCCGCCTGGAAACTGCGCTGTGACAGTCTAAGCATCAAGGCATGACACAACTGTTTCGCAACCACACCATTCGCATTCTTCGCCGCGTTTACCATAAATTTTCAGGGCGCTTCAGCCTCAAGAAGCCCTGCCTCCCTCCGACACGGCTTACTCCTCTAAGTGTTCCACATGCAAGGAACAGACGGAGTGAAGCACAAATTTACTGGCATCCTCGCCGACCATTCGCATACGGCTGTCTCCAATATCAATGCTGTAGAGACTGTTACATCTTGTCCTGCAATCCAGGACTAACATCAATTACTGTCCATGTTCATCCCGCCTATACTTCTGTAGAACTTCATTACGCACAGGCGATTTTCGAAGCCGGTGCACGATTTGACGAAGCTCGCAGACCGCTGGACGGAGGCCGCCGTGCAGCTTTCTTCAACTGATAGTTTCTCCGTCATTGCTGTCATTTTCGTCTTCAACTTTGCTATCAGATTGGTCAGATAAGCCCTGCTGCAAGCAAAAAATGTACCATCATCAGGTTGTGGGCAGGAGATATCACTGCCAGAACGCGCGAAGCAGTGTACTCTACACCAGCTTTTGTATTACCGTGAAATTATGTGAATCTGTTAAATGCAGATTTAGGACACGTGGACATGCCTATTTAGAAAATGAACTATTCACCATCCGATGAAAATATATACGAATAAGGTGAGACTAACCATCGTATGAATAGACTGCATTAAAGCCACCGTCACGTACAAAGTTATACTTGCAAGAAACTGCGTTCACTGTGTCACTGTCACATACCATTGTATTGCAGGTATGTACATTTATTTCACAAGCGGCCCTCGCCTGATCGTCAGTAGGCGATGAAAGGCATCTGGGGCGGGATGAATCGGCGTCGCCGTGCAGAGCGTCCTCCACTGCCCAATGCACACCACCAGGAAGGCACAGCTTATGCTCAGATGGACGGCATCTGCCGACCTTAACCATCACCCACGCTCCATCTGTAGCGACACAAGTGACATGTTTGATTAAATCCAGCCCAAACTCGGAGAGCTTGCCTCTCAGGGCCTCGACTCAGCTCTGCGCCGGCCTTGAGCCTTGACTGCGTGCTGCTCTGAGGCCCCAGGTCTGCCCGTCATAGTGCGCATTTACGCTCATGTGGCGACGATTGAGCAGGGAAGTCGTCGATGGTAAGAGAGAAACGCTTTCCTTTCGCCACTTTATCAGTGTTTTGACTTCTTCACATTTTATCCTGTCACAGTGACGCATGACGCGCTTCCGAATGGTGTGGTGAGAAGGGATATTTTTTAGCTCTTGGCGGCAATTAGTCCACGGAGGTTCGGTGAAGTGCTGAACACGCTGAAGGCGATTCCATCTCGTGCACGCTCTCTTGCTCCGTCCAAGCTGTCATCACTGCTTGGTTTGAAGAAGCTATGCAGAGTTGTCATACGTTTCGGAAATGACTTGAACTCTCTCATAGGTTCATCAGCAGCAGAGCTTGGCTCGGATGAGGGACCCGGAAACACTGTTTGGTTCTCAATTGCACGTGCAATGCCTTCGTCGAACCCGCCGAATCTCACTTTCTTGCAGATTTTTCACTCAGCCGCCTGTGTGATAGACACTGCGCAAGAGATGCTCTCATACAGGAGCATCTTCAATCCTTCAATTCTACAAATTTCAGGATCCCAGGATTGTGAGAGGCAAATCCCGGTGTTTGGAATTGGTAAAAATGCCGGGATCCTGGGATTGACATCCCTACTATTCACCTCACCACTCAGAAGTCCAAATTCGTATTTCAAGTTCGCGGTATAGTGTTTGTGGGATGCCTATCTAAGCAAACAGAGTTGGGCAGTTAAAGAAGGCTTAACATTTTAGGTGTTGTACAGAATTCCCACGGAGTTCTCAAAATGCCCAGACGCTTTGGAAATCTGTAGAATAACTGATTCTTCACCCTGCCTGTAACGCGCGCGCGCACACACACACACACACACACACACACACACACACACACACACACACACACACACACACACACACACACACACACACACACACACACACACACACACACACACACACACACACACACACACACACACACACACACACACACACACACACGCACGCACGCACGCACGCACGCACGCACACACGCAGGCACGCACACACACACACACACACACACACACACACACACACACACACACACACACACACACACACACACACACACACACACACCACGCACGCACGCACGCATATATACATACATATATATATATATATATATATATATATATATATATATATATATATATATATATATATATATATATATATATATATATACTGAGCCGCCCCGGTAGCTCAGTTGGTAGAGCGTTGGGCTCCGGCCCGCTGCTCAGAAGCATGCAGTGGCAGTGCATATCCAGGCTTGGGATCAGTTCCCCTGAGACGCTCCGGCGCTCAATAGTTGGCCCGACGTAAGTCGGCTCGCAACTGACTGGTGAGAGGGTGACCTGAGCGGGGCGGCCGTCCCTGTGCTTTGTGACATGTTTGATCCTGGGTGCGCGTCTGCCAGGGGTTGCCAGTTTTGGAACGCAAAACCTATCAGGTGGGCGCCAAATCCTCTCGCAGAGCTAAGAGCGCCCCTCTCCAGCTACTGAGGGGAGGGGCTGAAAACAACACTTTAAGGGGCCCATCAATTTCTCAGAGGGCACCGTGACCATTTTAGGGGTGCAGAGGGTCGAGGGGTACACCTGTCCTGTATGACCCCCAAATTTGTTATGTTCTCCAGCATTTCGGGCCCTATGTCTCCATCCCCCCATACGATGTCCATCTTGCCCCGCACTTAGTGTCCGACTTACCTCACTTTGCTCTTCCTAAACAAACTTGGACATGAATCGACGGCATTGTGATTACACAGTCAGCGACTGCAGTGGACAAAATGTGACATCTTGAAGGGCCATATTACGTAATGCCAACAAAGTATCTATAGAAACATCCATGCAATGACCTTACGAATTCGATTGCGAAAAAAACACATGAGTTGCAGTTTTTACTATTATGAAAATTGTATAAAACCTAAAGAGCTGTCCGGACCCAACGTCGCTCTGCGACCGACGCACGCTAAAAGGAAGCGTAGTACACGCTTTTCCCGGTCTTGACACTGTCAGTTCGTCCCAAACAGGGGGTGTCCGTCTTACCCACGGTGTCCGTGACCCCCACTTTCCTCTATCACTAATTAGCTTAAAACCATATATATTTTGAAGGTCTCAGCAGCAGACAACAAAAAGTTTAGATTATTTGCTTCTCTAAGGCAATGCCTATTTTGCTGCGGTGAGACAAAATACAGGATGCTGTAGCTCCTTTCAAGTCGTAGCACATGTCTTGCGGCTTAATACTTGGCTTCTGCTGGGGAAAGCGGGGTACAAAAAAACCCACGTATAAAGAATTTTATCCACAAGTTTCAACAAAATAAAGGAAAAAAGACCTCAGACGAACTTGCAACAGCTCTTGAGCAAAAGACGCGTTATTCACCGGTCCCCATTCGGGCGACGCTTCTCCCGCCGGGTATGGATCCGGGGAGCCATTCTGCCAATGCCATGGTCCCCTTCAAAGCAGACCGGTAACCAGGCCAAACCTCAGAGGGCGTGCAGCCAGACAGGCACTAGCTGAGATTCAAGCTCATACATAAATTCCAAGGCAAAGAGGGCAGGTGCAGGGGGCAAGGGAGGCCTGATCGACCCTCGGGGCCCCGTGAAATGGTCACGGCGCCCCTGAAAGGTCGATGCCCCCCCCTGAAATGTCTCAACCCACTCCCCATCCCAGGATGCGAAAGTCGGCGCCCACCAATAGGATTTTGCGCCCAACTCATAGGTTTTGCCGGTCAAAAGTGGCGCTCCCTGTCCTGGATGCCACCCCCCCGGAAGGTATCCCCCGGTCGACAATCCTGGATCCGCGTATGGTCAAGTTGTTTAAAGATCAGAGTTCGGGAAGTCCCTATGCTTTCGGCACGGGGCACAGGTGCCGGAACATTTTTTAAGTTCGGGGAGGGGGCAAGAGCCGTCGCCGATGGTGGGTTGAAAGGAAATTCGGCCTACCGCTTACTTTGATAGGTGGTAAAATGTTGCGGAATCAGCCGACACAGGACGGGGCGCATAACCGTCGCCACCGGCAAATGAGTGAGACAAAAGACAAACTTTAAAGTCAATGTGGCAGTGGCACCTTTATAACGTGATTTTAACTGAGATAGCCAAGTTGTAAAGCATGCCGGAAGACCCGGTACTCAATATATCATTTGTCTTGAAAATCGAAGTTTCCGTTGATAAAAGCTAAAACCTACGTGAAATGTATGCACATACCTGTCATGTACCCTTATCAGCAGGCCACAGTTGTCGGTTGTTGGTGTGACGACATATGCTGACGTCACGATGAGTATCAGCCAATCGAAGCCCTTGAAGCGTATTGAATATGGTAGTGGTTGCCAGATCATGACATTATCCACAGGGATATATTTCTTTCTTTCCCTAGAGATGCATTAGAAAATCAAATATTGAGCTTCTTGTACGTTTTTCAGGGAAATCATGGACGTTTCCATGATTTTTGGCCAAAAGTACCCCTAATTACACTAAACTCCATGATTCGACCAAGGTTCCACATTACCTTTAAACTGTTTCTAAGAAGTTTCCCGTTCCAAAACTAAACACTGCAGATTGTGGCATAGGCGTCGCCACCGGCAAAAAAGTGAGGGGGCCGCCTAACTTCAACCTGATGCTGACAACAAACTTTGCACGTCATGACCAAAAACTTCGAATTTGGGCTCCTCGTTGCCTTCCGCGACGGCAACAGTTATAAGAATCTCCGGTTTGCTCCCATTTTGGCTTAGGTATATCAGGACATTTCCGGCCAAAAAATGGGGGGGAGGCCGCCCCCTGCCACCCCGCTTTTCTGATGCTTATGGATTGCGACATTTTTTATTTCTTCTCAATTTGACTTAAATCGGAAATTTTCTGACGAAAAGTGAATGGCCAGGCCCCCTGCTACCTGCCTCATTCCGATGCGTAAGGGGAGGGGTAGGTACATTGATTATTCGGGTTTAAGGGCGTGGCAACCCGGATGGTCATATAGCGCCCACTGGGGGAGGGGTACACAGTTGAGCTCTGGTACTCCGACATACTGCGCGGATCTGTGCGCTGACAGCGGAGAAAAGGCTTGGAATGGGTCTCGATTAGACACTTTGGTGACAGGGTTTACCCAGCGCCGTCAGTAGGCACCCCGGAAAACTAGTCAGAGCCGCTGTCTATGAACATCATTGACTTTTACAACGGGGCGCTAAAAGGATCGTCAACATTTCAGGCCTATGATGATGTTTAATTTGAGGTGATTCAGAACAGGAGAACGAATGACGTTATGGTGACTTCAGGATATTAAGGATCGGATTTCTAGCAGGGGCCCTTGTTCAGTACAGCGGACCCCAGATTAGCTTAGATGGCCATAGGAGCCCGACTCAACTCAGGAGCCCGAGGTCGGCCTTATATAGCGTATCAGAACAACTCAAGGTCACTTCAAACTCATGGCCCCCAGCTCAACTCAGGCGCCCTATGACTCGGCGTGAGCCACAGATTAGCTCAGGGCCCCAGTTTAGCCAGGGACACCAGTTTTGCTTTGGGGCCTAGCTCAGCTCAAGGACCCTAGGTAGGCTTACATGGGATCTTTGACTAGCTCAAGATGCCCCAATCATGCCCGCGGCTCCCAGCTCAGCTTAGGGACCATACAAAAGTTCAGGGGCCAAAACCTACTCAAGTGACCTTAGATTAGCTCAAGGAGCCCCAGATTAACTCATAGACTCATAGGGCATCAGAGGCCAATTCAGAAGCCTCTGAACAGCTCAGGGGGCCCCAGGTCGGCTCGTAGGACCTCAGATCAGCTCAGGGGTCCAGGTCAGCTTCATGAGAGTTTTTCGGGGCAAGCTATAGGGTCCGTTTGGGTTTCTTGTTTTATATAACGTTTGCTGATATTTTTATATTCGTTACAGGGACCCCCACAGAAAAGTGGGAGGGGGCAGTGGCCCCCTTGCCCCCCCCGTTCCTACGTCTATGGCTAAAGAGCTGTGTTATGCCAGAAGAGTATTATATTTAGTGGCATTTGGTTGGGTTCATTAGCAGAGGAGGCAGAGGAGGCTGAATCAATGTACCAAAAGACGGTTTTAATTTCTATTGAGGCATGCAAGTGACCTACTTTGCTTCACAGTTTGGATGGACGTTCCCCCTTCACGTTTACCACTTCGGTTCTGAAATAAAATGACAACATGTTTCGAAAACGGTAATAAGAAATTGAAAGCACACAGCGAAGAATAAACCAGCTTCAAAGGGTCAGTTCAACTATAAGCCCATCTGTTCTGACGGTAGTCCCATCCAGCAGCGGCAGTACATGGGAAACATCGACTTCGGCTGAAACTGTTGGAGCGCCCATTGAGTCAGTCGGTGATTATTGCGTGTCCGCAGCGAGCAGCTCTTCAGTAACTGCCTCCGGCTGCTGTCTGGTTCTTCTTGAGGAATTGTAACATTTTCCGAATTTAAATTTAGTCTTGTAAGTAGACGCCTTTTGCAGAGAACACTCGACGGGGTCAGCACCAGAGGTTCTATGTTCCGGTGTGCCGGAGCACCGGATGCTGGGCGCCGCCGGGACTTTTCCGGGATCAACCGGGTTTGTGCCGGGACCGTGCCGGGACCTCTGAGGATTGGAGAGTGTAATAATTGTAACTAGAACCTGTGTTCCTTGGGGCTCTTATCAGATTGAGATTAGTTAATTTTTAATCAATTAAGTTAGTTTTCCCTTAGCATTAGAGGAATAAATGACCTAATATGGCTAACTACGCACCCATAAATTGTCTTACTTAAGCCTATACGGGGCTGTTCATAAATGACGTCACGGAGGGGCGGGGCATCGGGCCGAAAAGCGACATACCATGGCCTGCGCTGGAGATCTCTTCTCGATCCAGGGGGTTTTGGGTGGGTTAACGCTGGTACGGCAATACAAGTACTAATTTAGTTGTAATAAGCTCCATTCGAAAATGAAATGAAATAACACAATTCATGGCTAAAATAGAAAATCGAAGCCCCTGGTTGAAACGTATAAGACAAGGCTGCAATTTCCTCTATTAATCCGACTTTTTTTGCCGGGACCAACGCCAGGACCACGTTGGGTCTTGCCGGGACCAGTCGAGGCCTACCGGCCCCGGGAACAAGAATCTAAAAAAAGTAAATCCTCCAGTCAGCACAATAATTTCTCTTGTCCCGTGGCATTCTACCACTCGTATGTTGTCGCACACAAGTGTGAACACCAACACGACAGCAGAAAACTGGCGTCCGAAACGAATTAACCACCTAGACGCCATGTCTTATCTTCATTCGACACCCAGCCGCTCAAATACCAATGTCATACTAACTGAGGAGGATGTCCTCCCAGCTTTATGAGCTGCGCGCTGGACATCTGACACCTTGCGCGTATCATAAAGACACTGACGCACAAACCGGGGTGGAGACCGCACAACTGCGGTCAAGGTTCACCCGTGCTGGATACGATGTCGATTCAACATGCAAAGCAGACCAAGACTGCACAAATGTACATTTATTAAGTGATCGCACAGAATCCTGCATTTGCAGAATCCAAATGTATGACTCAAATCCGTAATCGATTTTATGCGCAACGTCAAGATACGGCGAGTCGTGCACCCTTAACCGGATTAAAACTGCATTGATTTCACCCTTTTGTTGAACGCGTGTTTTTTTTGCTTTTATTTCCCACTTTTAAAGGGAATGTGGCACCTTCATAACGTGATTTTAACTGAGACAGCCAAGTTGTAAAGCAAGTCGGAAAACCCGGTACTCCATATGTCATTTGTCTTGGTACTCGATATTTCCGTAGAAAAAAGCTAAAACCTACCTGACACCAGCCCCCTCACCAGCCCGTCGCCGGGCGGCCATTGTTGTGAGCTGCTGGTGTGACGACATATGCTGACGTCACGTTGAGCATCAGCCAATCGAAGCCCTTGAAGCTTTTCAAGTATGGTAGTTGTTGCCAGATCGTGACATCATCCACAGGCTGATATTTATTTCTTTTTCTAGAGGAGTTTTTTAAAACAAAATATTGAGCTTACTGTACATTTTTCAGAGAAATCATGAGTGGTTTCATTATTTTTGTCTAAAACTACGCCTAATTTCACTAAATTCCAGGATTCGACCAAGGTGCCACATTCCCTTTAATCACGATTGCAAGAGTTCATATGCTCCCGAGTCAATCTACTGTCCGTGCCCACGCACCGGCGGCCGCGCCGACGACGGCCGGGCGCGCCGGGCGGCCGATTTTTGCGCGCATGGCGTCATTCTATGCCTAATTACACATTGGTAAGTCTAGAACTAAAAAATTATTGACTTCACAAAGCAGAGAAGATATGGGTGCGTATCTATGAATACCTTTAACGTGAATTACTGGCCACACTGTAAACAAATCGTTGGAAAAAATGGTCAAAGCATCTCGAAAATTGTGAACATTTCGAATAAAAACGACATCCTCCAGCTTTGGTTGTTACATGCTCAATCTAATCCCGTGTAATTTGAAGCTAAGAAATAAAAGTTGAAGAGCCATTTGACAGGTTAACTCTAAAAGTAAAGGTACTCACTGACAAGTTGGATATTAAATATATTAAAAATCCAACACACGGACGCGTTTCGTTACTTCTTCAGCGTGTGTTTGAAGAGCACTCCGTGTGTGCAGCTACGAATATCTCGAGGAGGAGATCAATCACATTATCTCGTCGTTTCTAAAACTAAAATACCCTAAAGCATTTATCGTGAGATGTCTTATGAAGGCAAAAAAGATTAGAAACTCGAGAAAAACAAGAGCAACGCCACTGAGAACTATTGTAAGACCGAAAACATCTCAACACGGAATACTAGAAAGGACACTTAAACAAGCAGATATTAGGTTTATTGCAAGCACAGGCTTGAAAATAGGAGACCTCATCAAAAAGAAGCAAGATTCGAAAACAGTAATGAGAACAGCATCGTCTACAAAATTCCATGTCAAAACTGCACAAGATTCTACTACGGGGAAACGTATCGCGGCCTGCAAAAACGAATTTACGAACACAAATCAGACCTGAGAAATCATTAAACCACGAGTTCATTTGTAATACACTCCGAACAATTTGAACACTTACCCAACTGGAAAAATGCAGAAATTCTCCACAGAGGTCTATCAAAAAATAGAAGAAAGTTTTTGAAGTCGGCCCTAATTGAAGAAAAAGAAAATCTAAATTCCAAAAGAGGGGACTTCGCAATATCAAAAACATTGGCAAATATTATTCACGTTTAGTCTCACGTGAGTTCCCAGAAACCTGCATTCGTCGACAGACAGTTCTTCTCTTGAAACACTCGCTGAAGAAGTAACGAAACGCGTCTGTGTGTTTGATTTTTAATATATTTAATATCCAGCTTGTCAGGGCATACCGTTACTTTTAGCGTTAAGATATGAAAGTTAAGGATGAAAATAATAGTTGTAAATCACCATGTTTTGACGAAATCGACGATTTGCACGATTTTCTTCAAGCTATAACTCCGAAACCGTACGTCTTAGGAAAAAAATAATATCAGATCAAGATTCCACGCTCCTGACAACCCAGTGGACGAAATCGGAACGAAATCCGGGACTATGCTATGAAGGGGCCTGGTCGATCTGTGCTGGAACCTGCACTATAAGCCTTGGTCAACAATAATTCATGAGCTGTCTCTGTATAACAGGTTCATAAGTTCGTACGTCGATTCTGAGCCAAATCGATAGACCTGTTGTAACACCCGCACTGGAGAGGGGTCTGGTCTAACGCGCACTGGAGGGGGCTCTGGTAGACCCCCCAAGATCTCGAAAGCTAGTAGGCGTAGAAAAACGCCGGTTAGTGGGCCTATGGTGATCTATACATGGCCAGTTTTCATTGACCTAGGTCAATATCTTGAAGGTCAAACGAGGTTCTAAAGAGCCAAATATTGGCCATGCTGGGGACGTATTGGGAAATGCTGTGATTATGCGGTAAAAAGACGGGAATGAGCTAAAAGCGGACCAGGGTCATAAAGGAAAGCTCATAAAGAATCTTCCCTACAATTTTGGGGTTAAGATCATTCAAGGTCATTGACCTCTAAGGTCGCAACATGGTGCATTACCTATAATGTACACTTTAACTATCACTACAACAACTGTTTGGCGGGAAAAGATGATTTACCTTTACCCATGACTTTTGACCTTGAACTTGGAACTTGAGTTTTCTTAAATGGGATGTGGCACCTTTATAACGTGATTTTAACTGAGATAGCCCAGTTGTAAAACATGCCGGAAAACATTCCATCATTTGTCCGAAACTCAAAATTTAAGAAAGCTAAATACTTGAAATGGGCCCCTCATGTACCTCAAGCAGCGGGCCACAGTTATCATGGCTGTTGGTGTGACGGCATATGCTGACGTCACGGTGAGTATCAGCCAATCGAAGCCCTTGAAGCATATGGAATATGGTAGTGGTTGCCTGATCATGACATCATCCACAGGCAGAGAATAATGTTTTCCCTAGAGGTGCATTTGAAAAATCAAAATATTGAGCTTATTGTACATTTTTCCGAGAAATCATGGACGATTCCATGATTTTCGGCTAAAAGTAACCCTAATTACAGTAAATTGCAGGATTCGACCAGGGTGCCACATTCCCTTTAACTATGACGTAATTGCATGATGTACGTCAGACCGGGTAAGGCTATCTGACCGGAAGAACTGGAGTCAATGAATTTGAAAAGTGCCGATATGACCTTGACCTGAGAAATTTGACCTTGACCTTCATGGGAGCTGCCCTTGACATATCATCCCATGGCCTCCAGCCGGGAAGCTGGTGGGGCCCCAGCAGAAAAGCTGATACCTCACTCCTAGCCGGGAAGCTGATGGCCCTTTGTCGGGGAACTGGAAGGGCCCAAAAGTCCGGAGCTGGAAGGGCCGTAGCAAGGAAGCTAATGGGGTTTCCATACGCAAAGCTGGGGTGGGGGGACACAGTCGGAGACCTGGTGGGGCAACCCAGCTGACAAGCTGATAGGGCCCTGACTAGGCAACTGGTAGGCCCCCGCCCGTGAGTTGGCGAGGTCCTCAGCTGCGAAGCTGATATGGGACCAGCGGGAAGCTAGTAGGCCCCAGACGAGAGGTTAGTAGTCCCCAGAAGCTGGTGGGCCCCAGCAGGAAGTTAGTGGGTCCCCAGCCGGGAAGCTGGGCTCCAGAAGGAAACCTGATGACCCCTCCCGGAAAGCTGATGGGCCCCTGCTGGGAAACTGATAAAGCCATCAGTCCGGGATTCGATGATAAAGCCATCAGTCCGGGATTCGATAGGATCCTAGCTAACAAGTAATAAGGCTACCCAACCACGTAGCTGGTGGGCCCCTAGGTAGGGGGCTGGAGGAGGGGGAGGCAGAAGTTGCAGCTGGCAGGGCCCTCAGCCACGGAGCTGGTGGGGGGCCCTTACAGGAAATCTGGTGGGCTCCCCTGCCGGAAAGTTGATTGGGTCCTCAACTGATAAGCAGATGGGCCCCCAATCGGGAAAAATGGTGGGCCCCCAGCCAGAAGATGATGGGGTCCCACAGTTGACAAGGCCCATTCGACAGACGATCAGTCGACCGCGCTACCAGTCAGTCAGTGGTAAGGGCGCCATTTACAGGGCCTTCATGTGCCCCTCCAAAATTTGGGTGCCACCGCCCCACTTGCCCCCTCCCCCTATTCCACCTCCAATGGATAGAGTCATATACATATATATGAGCCATATATAGAGCCATATGCATGCATATATAAAACAGCCCGTCAATTGCAGTAGCAAGTGAGCCATCTGTGTACGTGGCACCAATGTCTGTGGCTGTACTCTGTCCTGTTGGCTGTCGCTCCATTCTAATGTTTGACTGGACTGGCGCATTCTGTTAAGGCGAGATGTGCGTGGCTAGAGTTACGATTGTGCACCACCTTCAGGTCTGCTCTCTTCTCTTGGCAGGCACGGTGAAGATCTGATCGTGACTCCCTTCGCTCAGATTTTGGCCAGCTTACGAAGCGTAAGAAACAACTACATTGCGCTCACCAATGTACCTACCAACAAGTAAGTAGCAGTGAAACGTCTGTGTGGGCGAAAACCGAGTGGGCACATGCTACCCACCATTTGAAGGTAAAATCGTAATGGACGAATCTTCCTTGCGGCGGACACCTTAGACCGATCCATTTTCAGTTCCTACATAGCATTGGTTGATGCCACTTTTCGGGTCTAAAAAGCTAATCTACAATGAAATCCACTTAGAGATGTTTTGTATATAGAGGAAGTAAAGTTGTATTTTTGTACCTTACGCTATTGGTTTTCTGAACATCTTATTTTGTAAGGAAAAAAGTACTTCACACCATGGCTTTGAATGGACAAGACAATAAACACTTTAAGATTACAATTTTTTGGTGTAGCTTTCTCTTATCGCTAACGTTAAGTTTTGAAGCGGTGCCTTAATTTTGAGTCTGAAGCGGTGCCTCAGGAACATCACCCAACCGATCTGTTTGAAACCTTCACAATATAATGAGGTCATTAGGGTCTACGAATCGCTTGGAATTTTGATATTTTTGACCTAAGGTGGGGTCATTTTCTCGGTCACCACATTATAAGTCTATGGTGAAAAAAGAAAGGGCTTGTTGTCACTAAATACTGGAAAGATATACCTAGAAATCCTCAAAAGGGATATTCTTACCACAATCGTGACCTTAAAGTTGAGTTTTTGCCCATCTGACCTCTCAAAGGTCATGTCAGGTCACATGAGTGTGCAATGATTGTTTTGCCAATAACTTCTCACTGAGTTAAGATAAAGCTCCCATTTTGCCTGCATTGTGCTTATATTGTCACGGGGAGTCGATTGATATACAGCATGACCATACCAGGTCACTCTGTGGCTCTGACCTATCTCGATGTCAGGTCGTTTTCACCATTTGACCTAGCAAGGCCGTATTCTACATCATTTGATTTGCCACGATGAGAGGAATCCAATATAGGATCAATATCTGCTCTAGCTACGCTGAGTCAAAATTAGTAACAGGTCCTTGGGCAAAACGCTCATTGGACATACCTTTCGTACGGATATGCCACAACCAGTGGCGTAGCCAAGGGGGGTCCTTGGGGTCCGCGGACCCCCCTTGGGCTGACCTTATGCACTGGAAAACACGAGCATTGGTCTCAGGGCCCCCCTGAGCTTGGTCTCAGGGGGCCCTCCGAGCTCGATCTCAGGCCCCCCCCGAGGTTGGTCTCAAGGGACCTCCGAGCTTGGTCTCAGGGGCCTCTCAAGCTTGGTCGTACGGGCCCCCCTGATCTTGGTCTCAGGACCCCTCGAGCTCGGTCTCAGGGGGCCCCCGAGCTTGGTCTCGGAGCGCCCAAGCTTGGTCTCAAGGGACCTCCGAACTTGGTCTCAGGGGCCCCTGAGCTTGGTCCAGGGCCCCGAGCTTGGTCTCACGGGCTTTCCGAGCTTGGTCTCAGGGGCCCCCGATCATCGGTATTGAGGGCTCCAGAGTGCCAAACATTGATCTCGGGGGCACGAGCTTGTCTCAGGTGCCCCCGAGCTTGGTATCAAGGTACCTCCAAACTTGGTCTCAGGGGCCCCCGAGCTTGGTCGTACGGGCCCCCCTGATCTTGATATCAGGGGCCCCCCGAGCTCTGTCTCAGGGGCCCCGAGCTTGGTCTCAGGGGCCCCCGAGCTTAGTCTCAAGGGACCTCCGAATTTAGTCTCAGGGCCCCCAAGCTTGGTCTCAGGGCCCCCGAACTTGGTCTCACGGACTTTCTGAGCATTTTCTCAGGGGCCCCCAATCATCGGTATCGAGGGCTCCAGAGTACCAAACATGGATCTCGGGGGCCCCCTGAGCTCGGTTTTAGGGGTCCCGAGCTTAATCTCACGGGCCTTTCGATCTTGGTTTCAGAGGCCCCCGAGCTTGGTCTAAGGGGTCCCCGGGCTCGGTCTCAGGGGGCCCCCAAGCTCGGTCTCAGGGCCCCCAGGTTGGTCTCAGGGGACCCCCGACCTTGGTCTCAGGGGGCCCCTGATCATCGGTATCGAGACTCTAGGGAACCAGAGATGGATCTCGGGGGTCCCTGAGCTCGGTCTCAGGAGCCCCCCGAGCTTAAGTCTCACGGACCTTTCGATCTTGGTCTCAGGGTCCCACTAGCTTGGTCTCAGGGACCCCCGAGCTTAGTCTCAGGGGCCTTTCTATCATGGTCTCAAGGGGGCCCTCCGAGTTTGGTCTCAGGGGGCCTCCGAGCTCGGTCTCAGGGGCCCCCGAGCTTGGTCTCAGGGGACCTCCGAACTTGGTCTCAGGGGCTCCCGAGCTTGGTCTCACGGACTTTTTGATCTTGGTCTCAGGCGGCCCCTTAGCGTGGTCTCAGGGACCCCCGAGCTTAGTCTCAGGGGGCTTTTCTATCTCCGAGTTTGGTCTCAGGGGGCCTCCGAGCTCGGTCTCAGGGGCCCCCGAGCTTGGTCTCAGGGGACCTCCGAACTTGGTCTCAGGGGCTCCCGAGCTTGGTCTCACGGACCTTTTGATCCTGGTCTCAGGCGGCCCCTTAGCGTGGTCTCAGGGACCCCCGAGCTTAGTCTCAGGGGCCTTTCTATCTTGGTCTCAGGGGGCCCTCCGAGTTTGGTCTCAGGGACTCCCGAGCTTGGTCTCACGGACCTTCCGAGCTTGGTCCCAGGGGGCCCCCGATCATCGGTATTGAGGGCTCCAGAGTACCGAACATTGACCTCGGGGGCCCCTGAGCTCGGTCTCAAGGGTCCCTGAGCTTGGTTTCAGGCCCCTCCCGAGCTTTAGTCTCACGGGCCTTTTGATCTTGGTCTCAGGGGCCCTGAGCTTGGTGTCACGGGGCCCTCCGAGTTTGGTACCAGGGGACCCCCGAGGCTGGTCTCAGGCCCCCGAGCTTGGTCTCAGGGGGCTCCTCGAGCTTGGTCTCAGGTCCCCCAAGCTTGGTCTCAGGGGCCCTGAGCTTGGTCTCAGGGGGCCCCAAGCTTGGCATCAGGGGGTCCGAGCTTGGTCTCACGGGCCTTTCGAGCTTGGTCTCAGGGGCCCCCGAGCTTGGTCTCACGGGCCTTTCGATCTTGGTCTTAGGGGGCTCCAGAGCTGGTCTCAGGGATCCCCCGAGCATTGGTATCGATGGCTCCGGAGCAGCGAACATTGATCTCGGGAAGTGGGGGGGGACAATATTGATCTCGGGGTGCCCCCCGACTATCGATATCGAGGGGACTTATGGGCGAGGCACGAGAATTGTCCCCATGGGACCCAGAGTTTGGTCTCAAGGGCCCAGGCTTGGGCTCAGGGTCCCCGAGCATTGGTATCGAGGGGCTCCAGAGTACCGAGCATTAGGCTCGGGGGGCCTCCGAATGTTGATCTGGGGGCCCCCGAACAACGGTGTTCAGTTACTCCTGAGAAAAGCACAAGCATGGGCGTAAGGGTGCCCCTGAACCTGATATAAGTGGAACCCCGAGCTTGGTCTTAGGAGCCCCGCGCATCAGTATCCAGGGGCTCCGGAGTGATGGTATCGGGGGGAGGGGAAGCAATGCTTTCAGGGGCCTCCAAGTGCTGATCTCGGCGGGCCCCCGAATGTGTGGATGCAGTGGCGTAGCCAAGGGGTTCTAGGAGTCCGAGGACCCCCTTTGGGCCAATCTGAACCACTGCAAAGCATTCTCTGATCACGGGGCCCCCAGAATCAGTCTCAGAAGCCCCTGAAGATTCGTTCTCAGGGCGTCCCGAGTCGGCCTCAGGGCCCCGCCTGAGGGTCAGTCTCAAGACCCCCAAAAAGTAGATTTCAGGGGGTCCCTGAGAGTTAGTCTCAGGGGATCCCGAAAGTCGGTCTCAGGGGCCCCGAGAGTCGGTCTCAGGGGGCCGAGCTCGTCCCAGGGTCCCCCAGAGAGTAGTTCTCAGGGCCCCGCGACAGTCTATTTTAGGAGGCTCTATGAGAGTCAGTCTCAGAGAACCCCAAGAGTCGGTCAAGGGGACCCCGAGAGTTAGTCTTAGAGGACCCCCGATATTCGGCCCCATAGTCTTACGGGCGTCTCTCTCAGGAGTCAATATTTACTTTCAGGTGGCCCCGAGAGTTAAACTGAGGGTCCGAGAGTTTGATCCGCAGTCTCATTTGATCCGCAGAGTGCTGATCTCAGGAGGCCCCCGAGGGGTAATCTTGGGAACCCTCGAGATTTAGCCTGAGGCTGTGCCTTCCCCCTAGTTGTTGAATAAGAGGCCCCGAGAGTCAATCTCAGGGAGCACCTAAAAGTTAGTCTCAGAGTGCTCCTGGGAGCTAGTCTCCGGTTCGTCCAAGAGCTAATTTTGGGGCTTTGAGAGCAATTCCCAGAGGTGCTCCAGAATTTTGGTCTCAGTTAGCCTTAGGCGTCTGAAGGCTAATCTGGGCTTTAGAGAGGCAGTCTCAGGAGTGCCGTGCCAAATACTCAGTCTCAGTGGTGCTTCCACGCCTCCATCCTCGAGTGTTAGTCTCAGGGGGGCGCCCTAGGGTTAGTCTCAGAGGGCTAACGGAAGTCATTCCCAGCCCCCGCCCCACCCCAGAGACAGCCTCAGGGGAACCCCAAGAGATTATCTGGATGGCTCCGAGAGTCAGTCTCAGCCCCCCTCCCCCAGAGCAAATCTGGGGGGCCGATAAATAAGCCCAGAGGTGCTGCCGATAACTAATCGGTAGCACTCCGAGAGATTCTCAGGAGTCCACAATTTTGGTCAAGATGCGCCGTGAATCAGTATCAGAGACTCCCTGAGATCTAATCGGGAGAGGGGCCGGAAATTAACCTTGTGAGTAGCGCCAAGTGTTGGTCTTAGGCGGCCCCAGAGCTAGTCTCAGGTCCCCTAAGAACTGATCTCGGAAGCCCGAGTTATTTTCAGAGGACCTTTCAGTTCTAGTCTAAGGAGGGCCGGAGAGCTAATCTCAGAGATTCGAAAATTAGTCTCACGAGGTCTCCAGGAGTTAGTCTCAGGGGTCCCCTGAAGCTGCCCTCAGGTGTCCCCAAAAGCTAGTCTCAGCGAGCACTCCTCTCCTTCCTCCACCCTCCCCTCAAAGTTATTCTCAGGGCCCCACGAGAGTAAGTTCCAGGGAGTCCTAGTAGGTAGTCTCATGGTACCCCCAAATGCTGGTTTGTGGGGACGTTAGTACTGATTTGCAGGAAAAGTGTTGTTTTCGGGGGTCCCAGATACTGGTTTCGGCGCCGTCAATCAATCAATCAATCAATGTATTTCAGAACATCCTTACACTCGATACAAGGCTTTTCATGTTCCATCGTCAATTCAATGAAGGGTCGTGGATAGTGTAACAGTGAGGTCAGCGATACAGGCAGTAAAAGCACAAGTACTCAAATGCAATCACACACGTAATATGATATAAAATACGCGAGCTTACACTTACAGGCCCAATAAACTTCCAGTGAGTTTCGAAACCTGACATTCTGGTATTGGTTCTTAGATCAGGTGGCAGGTCATTATATTGTGCAATGGCAGCATGGCATAATCTTCGCTTCCCTGCGTTGTTTCTAGCACGGGTGGGACGTAAAAGTCCCACCTGTCGCGTACCGTAGCTATGGTCAGTAAAGGTAAACATTTCACCAAGCACACACGGCTCACCGGTAATCAACACACTATGAACAATGCTCAACCGGTGGTAGGTAAGCAGCTGTGCGGGGTCAGGCAGTCGTAATCTGGCTACTTCCCGAGAAATGTGCTCAAACTTTCTCTTCCCAGTTAAGACGCGAGCACAGAAGTTGATCACTTTTTAATTCGGTGGAGTTGAGTTGTTCCACAAGTCCCATAAATTGAAATACAGTACCTGATGTGAGATATGACGAGTGACTGTATTAATAGTTTCAGTACTGACTGTGGAATGATGTGCCGAATGCATGAGTCCAATGAGAATGCCAGTACATTTCCCAGTGATACTATCAACATGCGATTCGAACGTCAGGTTCCGGTCCATATGCACGCCTAGGTTTTTAACTTCCCTTGTTTCTGTTACTACTGTGTTGCCCACCCGAATACTAATTTTTGGCAAATTTTGGAGCATTGCACGGGTTCCGAGTACGATGACCTGGGTTTTGCTGGGGTTGATTTTGAGGGCGTTTGAGAAAACCAATCTAAAAGTACAGCTATGTCATGCTCAAGCAATGATACCATAGTATCAAGGTTCTGTTTTGGGCCGGATATGATGAGCTGAACGTCGTCACAGAATTGAACCATGGTGGAATTCCTAATATACAAATTCATGTCGTTTGCGAAGATTGAAAACATGATACAGGATAAACTTCCGCCTTGGAAAACGCCCACCGAGTTTTGGAGTGATTTGGAGAGTTTCGGACTGCCATTCCCCTGTGTTGTTGCGCCACCGCTAAAACTGTTCGTAATTTTGACTTGTTGATAGTGATCACGGAGGTAATCCCTGAACCAGTGGTCGTCAACACCATACTGCTCAAATTTTTCCAGCAATTTCTCGTGACTAATTACATCGAAGCATTTTGAAAGATCCGTAAGAACTAGTATTGAAATATGCCCCTTATCCATGGCCTGGTACGCCTGGTCAGTAACTACTGTGAGCGCAGTTTCGGTGGAATGATTCTTCCGGTAGCCGTGTTGCGTGTGTGAAAGCAGATGGTTTTTGGTGAAATACGTACTGAGTTGGTTGTGGACTATACGTTCGGTAATTTGTCACTGCTGGTAGAATAGTGATAGGACGCCAGTTAGATGGTTTGGTTGTGTCTCCGCCTTTCCGTATTGGAACAACCATGCCGTGCTTCCACTGTCGTGGTACTAAACCGGTCACAAGACTAGAGTTAATAATATGAAGTAACACATTTTGAACGCCAAAGTAAAAACGCTGAAAAATCACAATATTAAGACCAGAAACATCGACAGAAGTAGAGGGTTTCATGGAACCTAAAGTAATGCACAAGTCGTCAGCTGAAATTGGTCCGATCTTCAAGCCACACGCAGGTACACGCGGGAGCCTAACTGGTAAGTTAGAGAGCGGCGGCGCAACACCAGCTGCGGTGCGAGGTCCAACATTTACAAAGAATTGATTAAGAGCGTCTGGTGTAACATTCGGTACAGAAGTGGTACTTTCTTACTGCCGTGTCAAGTGCTAGGCCACTTTAGATCTCTGCTCGAGCTAGGGGTCAGGAGGGGGGGGCTTTGGGTGATGGTCCTGGATGGCTTAACACTGGCATAGCAATGCAAGCCTTGTACAAAGCCTATCAGAGACTTAAAGTCCAAGGAAGTACTCACCTCCCTAAGCCCCCGGGATCTCCAACTAATGGCTAGGGAGGAGTAAGTGAGCGGTTTCATCAGTAGGACCGTCCATGGAATGGGTTTTATATAGCATCTGGGGCACACTCATATATCCTTTTTATTGAGCTTCCTTTTTCCTTTCCATTTCTTTTAGATTTTAGAATACAATCCAGAGATATCGCTTGAGATCCTAGGCTCAAAGAAGATTTTCAAAAATCATATGCCTCGGAAAAATTTATATTTTCCTATTGCGTACCAAAAAGACAAATTGAAACATGTCGATCAGGCACCATTACTGAAGGAAAGGCAAAAATTAATCTAATTTTAGCATCCATAATAGCAAATCGAACAGGGAATTTGGAACTTCAGCTGGTTTTCAATCTATTAGCTTAGTCCCAATAACTACCCTCCTAAATATTCTGAAATAAACAATTTTCAAATATTTTCGTAGGAAACCAGACAAACAAGGAAAATGACACACATTGATGAGCATAATCCCAAAAAGAAAAATAGGTATGAAAGGTTTAAAATAACAATGACAGAGTAATCCAAGGCGATAGTTATCTCAGGCGCCTATTGTTTTGGTAATTTGCTCATTTACAACATAGCAAGGGTAAGAAAGTAACTGTGGTGAATTCATCAGGATCTTTCCGCGGAATAGACGTTATATTACGTCCAGAACACACCACCATCCACCATATCCCTTGTATTTGTATAAATTTTTTCCATTTCTTTGGAAACTTTCTGATTAAAGAGTTCATGAATTCGACACCCGGAAAGAATTGGAAATCATTTTCCGTAGAAGACCATTTCTTCGTACTCAAAACGACTGACCTTCAATAACTTCATACCTGATTACCAGAGTGAATTGAGGTAAAGTCAGGTTTAAAATCATGCACGCAGCAACATTTGATTTCCAGAAATGTGCCACAAAACTGTTATTATAGCCACGCTGTCATATAGGTATGGGCCAGCCTTAATATTTGGTGACCTAAATTTACCAACACTTGGTCGGATCGAGAACAATCAAACTATGAAAAAATAATAACAAGCACTTAAAAAGGATAGAAAAATTTCCGTCGTGTAAATGTTATAATGCCAAAATTTTATACAACACATATAGGAGATGGGCCCCGACTACTAAGGGGCCCCCCGGCCTGGGGGCCCCCCGACGGTAGTCGGACCCCCCCTTGGCCGAATCCTGGCTACGCCAATGGCCACAACATTGATCACTTACCTTCCACAGATTTCGCACTATTATTTGTGCCTTGTATCTGAAACGATCCTTGTAACCCGACTAAATGGCCTAACTTGACCTTGAATGTCATTTAAAAGAAAAGTGCGCAAATACGTCGCCACCGATTTCATTTCAAGGATTGACAGCTTCATTGTGCTTTAGATATGTTGGAACATGATAAAGTCAAACCAACCTTCGGTGACCTTTATTCATGACCTTAAATGATCTCTGCTATGTTATCGTATTACACTGCCTGTAGGTAAATAGTTTCCACCGAGACGCCTATCATTTGATAGGTCATTTGGCCGCCAGTTTGTTGTTATAAAATGCTCCACACATGCAAAGATCCTGTGGATGGAACGTGATATTTCCCTTTGGCATAGTTGATCTTAAGTTGTATTCGCTGCGACAATAAATATGCAATTATAAACAATACCAAACTAAAAAATTGAAAAGAAGTTTTGGTTTCAACATCTGATACGATATCAACCGTCAAAGTGAGACAAAAACTGTTTGTTTCATCATCTGATATGCACATCGTTACATTCATTATTTTTCACTTCCACTCACGCTTTGACCCTGGACAGTTCGAACACAGTGCCAGTCAGAGGACGACAAAAGATACGCAGCCGCTGTTGTCATGTCCAGCGGAACGATGCGATGACTAACTGTTATAGTGCCTTTTATCTGCCTGGTACCACGAAAGCGCTTTTCCAGCTTCTTTGCCATACTGGCTATAGCCATAGAAATAAATTCTTATCCCTGAGGCTCGTTTTGCAGTAATCAAACAATTATTCAGCTCATGAAATTTAGTCATTCACTATTATTTTAAGAACCCACGCGGTACACGGTGCACTTCACATAGCTACCGATACGATCACATGCATTGCTTCCGTGTGAAGTGGTGAAAAATATCACCCACGCTGAATGCAATAATCCGGTTGATAGTGGCAGATATTCAAAATGTTCTACCGATTTTTTAAACTATCCAGCGCAACCATCTATCAATTAATGTAGATTTTGGATGCCCAGATGAGGGTATCTGATGTGTGAAATTAGTACAGACTGAAATATTTCGATTGCCGCTGTGTTGTGCGTGAAAAATTAGAACTAAGGCAAAAAAACTTTGCTGGATCTTACGTGTGTAAAGAACGAATGGATGTAGGGCGCACTGACGGTTGTCCAAATGAAAACCCTGCGTAGAATCGTATGCGAAAAGCGTAAGGTTTTCTGAAAAATTACGTGGCACCCTTTCACCTATTTTCCTGGAGCCATGTCGGGGGTGTTCTCGAGACGTTTACAAAAATGCTATGTGTCTGGTATGGGTCCATGCCATGGGCGTCGCCATTGGATTTTTCCTGGAGGGGGGGACTGGCGATACCCGGCCTGGCGATGACGGGAGGATAGGAGGCAGATTCTAATAATTAGAGAGAGTAGTAGTTTTGTATTGGTTTTCCACAAGACAGAAGTACATATACATACTTGCACATACACATGCATACATTCAATCTAGGGCACATCGATCCACATGTTACATGAAGAGAATTCGTAAAAGACATGGATGAAATTAAGAGGTGGACAGGGGACAGTTGAGGTAAAGACCCTGTCTTCGTTCCCTGTCGCCAATTAACAGATAGGACATATTTGTGAAGGACCGAGTAGATTATAGTACACATCCCACCATCATTTCATTTCCCTGAAAGCACACCCATAACACACAGACTCACACCACACTCACAGCATCAGGACTCTTATATGAGTCACGCCACCAGGATTGTCATCGCAATCAAGTATCAATGTCCTCAGCTTACTCCGATGGACTGTGAGGCACGTAACTCCACGGACATGGTTCTACCAAGCTTCTCTTGGATTGAATTCCACAAAAGACAGTCATCGTGCACGCTAGCACACTGTGCAGACCCAATTTTAAGGGTAGAAAGGGGACAGGTACAGTTTCTAGCAGGCAAGGGGACAGAGATCGTTAGTATATAAAAATTATGCCATAGCTTGATTCTTGTTGTGAGTCAGTGTTGGCTGATAAATATATTCTTGACAACAGTCTTAAACATTAATTTTGATCTAGGGATGTCCTCAATCATAGGTATTCTCTGGGCTATGATATGATTCCAAGTTTTAGTGCAAGTAATGGAGAAAACAAATGATCTATATACGGTAGTAGCTAGCGATTCATTGAAGTGCAATACTTCCCTAGAGTTTCTTATGGGTTGGTATAAATGGAAGTACCTTGCATAGCTTGTGGGAATTTGATTGTTAAGGAAGTTATTCAATATTAATAATTTCTGCTGTTTGATAATATCATGAAATTTCAGAAGTCTTTATTTAGCAAAAAGATGAGATGATGGTGCCCTGTGGTGAACTCTAGCAATTATTCTAATTATTCTTTTCTGAAGGTTCACAAGTTTAATGAGGTTACTATTGAAGTTTGAGGCCCATATAAACCCACAGTACCCAAGGTAGGGGCCAATAAGGGAGTTATATAACATCAGCATTGTTTTTTCGTCGAGCATATATTTTGCTCGGGCAATAACCCCTATGTTCCTGCGGACTGTGTTGGTTACTCCAGAGATATGTTTTTTAAGCTTTACGTTTTCTTCTAAAATCACTCCAAGATATTTCGCGGCATTGGACCTTTGAACATGCGAGTGTTAGCTGGATATCTATGTCAGGCTTTTTATTGGTCATTGAGTAAATCTGGTAAAATGTTTTACTAACATTTAGAGTGAGTCTGTTCGTACATTGCCAATTATATATGTCAGTTGTGGCTTGGTTTATTTTACCTTGTGCAACGTCAGGGAGACAGTCAAAGAAAATGGCATTATCATCTGCAAAGAGATAGTAAGTGGGAATCTTAGAACATTTGTAGATATCGTTGATATAAATTGTAAATAATATAGGTCCAAGTGTTGATCTCTGAGGGACTCCTATTGAGACTGTTCGAGGATTCGATTTCGTATTTCCGATTTTGGTGACTTGCACTCTATCAGAGAGGTAAGATTCAAATATTTTCAAGGCATTTCCTCTTATGCCGTATACTTCATTTTATTTATCAGGATTGATTGTTTAATAGTCTCAAAGGCCTTTTTGAGGTCCACAAAAATTCCAATTGATAGTTTCTTTTGTGTTAGGGTTGACGTAATATGTTCATGAATCATCGAAACTGGCATGTAAGTTGAATGACATCTTCGAAAACCAAACTGGTGGTCATAAATAAAATTATTTTCATTCAGAAAATAAACTAGTTGGTTGCATAGGATACGATCAGGGGCGCAGCCAGGGGGGAACAGAGGGGCACGTGCCCCCCATCGGTGCCGAGGTGCCCTTTTGATTGCCAGGTGGTGTACCCTCTTTGGGCCGTGCCGCTCGAAATTTAGTGCCCTACGCCGTTGAGCCTAGATGGAACTAGACTGCATTTGGCGATTTAAACTATTGTTCGACAATTAAGTGCCTCTTTGGTCAGCTAGGGCATTCTGTCGCCTTTCCAAGCACCCGGGAAGAGTATAGGCACGTAATCCGTTTCCAGATAATGCCTCATCGTTGCCAATAATCGCACGGGTGGAGCTAATCTGGTGCCCCTTGAGCTCATCTGGTGCCCCCTGAGCGCTGGTCTTGGCCCCTGGATCTGATCATGTGCCCTCTGAGCTGATATGGTGCCCTCGTAGTCAACATGGTGCCCCTGAGAAAATAAGTGTGCCTTCTGAACCTATATAATACTCTATGAGTGATTCTGATGCCTCCGAGATTGTCTGGTGCCCCTATTAGCTGTTTTAGTGCCCCTTGAGCTGATCTGGGCCCCCTGAGCTTATTTAATGCCTCCCGGAGTTGATCTACTGTCCAGAGGTGCAGCCGGGGGGGCACAGGGGGCACGTGCCCCCATCACTGCCGGGGCGCCCTTTTGTTTTCCAGGTGGTGTACTCAATTTGGCCCGTGCCGTTTGAAATTTAGTGCCCTATGCCGTTGAACCTAGATGTAACTATATCGCATGTAGCGATTGAACCTATTGTTAGACAATGTGATACCTTTTTCGGTCAGCTAGGACATTCTGTCGCCTTTCCAAGCACCCGGGAAGAATATGAGCACCTAGTATGTGTCCACCTAATGCCTTATCGTCGCCAATAATCGTACGGGTGAAGCTAATCTGGTGCCCCTTACGCTCATCTCGTGGCCTCTCAGCTAGTCTTGGCCCATTGAGCTGATTACTTGCCTTCTAAGCTGATCTGGTGCCCCTGAGTCAATCGAGTGCCCCACTGAGAAAATAATGGTGCCTCCCGAACCTAAATAATGCCCTTTGAGTTAGCCTAATGCCTCCGAGCTTGCTTGGTGCCCTAATAGCTGATTTAGTGCCCCTTGAGCTGATTCGGACCCTCGAGCTGATCTCGTGCCTCTCCAAGTTGATCTACTGTCTCCTAAGTCAATATGGTGCCTCTTCAGCTGATTAGGTGCTCCATCAGCTGATTATTGATGTCTCCTTAGATGGTCTGGTGCCCCCTGAGCTGGTTTGGTGGGCCCTGAGCCCATCTTGTGTCCCCTGAGGTGTTATGTTGCTCTCTGAGCTGATTTAGGCCCCCATAGTCTGGGGGGCTGGGAGCTGATCTGGGCCCCCCGAGCGGATCGATCTGGTGCCACCTGAGCTGCACTAATGCCCTGAGTCGATCTGGTGCCTCCCGAGTCCACCTGATGCCCTCTGATCTAGTCTGGTGCCCCCTGAGCCAATCTGGTGCCCTTTAAGTTGACCTGGGCCTCCTTACGTGATTTCATGAGCAGCTCTAAAGCCCTGAGCTAAGCTGGGCCCACAGAGGCTAATGAGGGCCCCCTGGGATGGTATGGGGCTCCTGAACTGATTAAGTGCTTCCTGACTTGATGTGGTATTCCCGAGCTGGTCGGGGACCACTGATTTGATTGTTTGTCCCCGATGCTGATCTGGTGCCCTATGGGCCGATCTGGTGTCCCCTGGGCAGCTCTGGGGCTATTGAACTGATTGGGCCCCGAGCTGGTTAGGGATCACTGAGCTGATTTAGTGCCCATGACTTGATCTTGCCCCCTGACGTGAGACCCCTGAACTGATCTGGGGCCCCCAAGAACTGATCTGGGGCCCAAGAGCGGATCTGGGTTCTGAGGGTATCCTGAGCTGGTCTGGGTTCTGAGCTTGTGAGAGCCCCTAATGTTGGCTTGAGGCCCCCTGAGGTGATCTGGCGCCTTAAACTGTTCTGGGGCTTCTTGAACTGGTTTAAGGCCCTATGAGCCTATTTGTGGCCCGTTGAGCTAGTCTGATGACCTCATCTCTGGGACCGATGAGCTAGCCTAGTCCCTCGGTGGAGCATGAGCTGCTCTGTGGCCCTGATCTACATTAGGGGCCCCTGAGGGGGTCTTGAATAGACAGATAATAAGAACACAAGGCCAACTCCCATCATCTCGGGGTGAGGTCACTGAGCTAGTCTAGTCTCTGGAGGCACAACTGGGGGATGGGGGAAGCTGGTCTGGAGGCCTCTGATCCACACTTAGGCGGCCCCAGAGGTGGTCTTAAATAGATGGGGAATAAGAACACAATGGAAACTACCTTTGTAAAACGAAGCTAACGAGGAATGAGGAATGTCTAAAACGGCTTGTGATGCCTAGGCACCCCTGGTTATATAAATTGCTTATTATACTGGTGGATTCTGCGAAGGGATAATAAAAAGGCATGTGCCCCTGAGCTCAGAGCACAGTCCCCTAAACCAGGATTTCTACTAATCGATTTAAATGAAGAACTAGTTTTCACAATTTTCTGCCCTGTCCCACCATCCTCACCCAAACCACCGGCCTGTTCACCTTTTATTTACTCTTAGCTTGGACCGATCCTTGAGAATATGGAACTTAATAAACGCGTTCAAAAGGTATCTGCCAAATTATTCCGGGAGCAAAAATTGTGTTCTTCGAAAGACACTATGCTACACCTCGTCCCACGGCGATCGCGGAAGGCAAGGAACTTAATCCGCGTTCAGCCAGGGCTCACTCGTCACGACAAAACCCGTGGGGATAACAAATGAATTTTCGACTCCAATATGCCTTAACTTGCACATGGTAACATATATCACATGCTCCGCTGATTTCTCTGATGTTAAGTACTTGCACGAGTTGGCTGATTTGCCCTTAAATCTATCCAAAACAGTCGTGTTTGGGCTACTTCCATGCCATTTTGGTCATAGTTTTTCTTTTTCGGTATTCATCGAGTTTTCCTTCTCCGTCAATGATTTATTTGCATTTTTTATTGAACCAAAGATGCCCAAAAATGATATAAACAAAGATATAGTAAGTTTTTCTAGGTTACGTTAAAAATGCCCTTTTTTCCCGGGGTGCCCCTCAAAGTTGGTGTGCCCCCCATACCAAAGCTCTGGCTGCGCCTCTGGATACGATCCAGTGCTTTAGGCAGTACAGGTAGCATTGAGATTGGCCTGTAACTGGTGAATAATCTTTTGCATCCAGATTTGAAAATTGGTGTTATCCGTGCAATGTTAAAGCATGCAGGAAATGTATGTTTCTGTAAGCAAATGTTAAAGAGGTGAGTAATTTCATTTATGATGAAAGGGGCAACTTTTTCAGAACTCTTCCATTGATATTATCATGGCCAGCTCCAGTATTGTTCATCTCTTTGATAATCCTGTCGACATACGCTGTGCTGATTGTTGGAAGCTGCATTATATTATCAACGTGTAGATCGTTAGGGTAATTTAGTGGATTGATGTTTGGTGCGGGTAGTACCTGCTTTAATTCGGTTCCTATAGTGGAGAAAAATTCCTTAAATTTATGTGCAATATCCTGGGTGTCGTTAGGTTCATTGACACCGAGTTGAAACGATCCAGGAAGCGATGCCGCATTTTTACTGTTTCTATGTGCTATTTCATTAATAGTTTTCAAAAGTTTTCTTGGGTTATCTTTTTGCTCCTGTATCAGGTTTCTGTAGTATCTAGTCCGTGCTTGTTTTAGGACAGAATTTGGATGATTTCTATATATATAGTATATGTAACTCTATTTGAGGGCGTTCGGTTTTTTAAGTACTTCTTTTGGTGTTTATTCTTCCTATTAATACAACGGACCATCGCACAGTGTTTTAAGGGAGGCCAAAATGGGGACATTATTCGAATTTTTGACTATTTTTAAAACTGATTTGTGGGTTTGCAACTAGTAGGAAAATTATCAGGGTGTCAGAAAATGTCAAAACAAAAAATGTGAGGCCTTTGAAGTGGACACAACAAGGCATCAAACTGCTGCCTTTGAATCTCTTGCCACACAACACGACGAAGGCCAAGAGCAATGCTCATTTTCGGTGCTTTTTTGTAGGCTAAGAAAACGTGCAAGATGAGACAAACCAGGGTGCGTTAGAAAGCTTATGGCATGAAGAATGCGATTCTGTAAACAGTTTTCTCCAGTCATCGATACAATTAAATTTGAATAGCAAAATATGTACCATATACGTTTCACATACATTTTCAGACTATGTCAATTGTCGATAAGCATACAAAAACTTGCGTCGCCTGCCCCACCCTGAAATCACTTCTAAACTATGGCAAGATGTTTCGCTTACCTGCCCTGCAAGTTTCCGCTGCGTCACGCTGCGGCAGTGGTGGTGGCGACATATTATACAAGGGCATGTCGCGCGCGCTGTCGGTCGGGGGCGGCGGCCGTCGGCGAGATATGCCTGGAGGCTTGGAGGGAGGTGGGCCGGGGCACCGCGAAAATACAGTGCATTGGTTACAATGAGTTGAATGAGCACCTGTTGACAATGCTTGTCGGCTAGACTTTTTAACCTACTGCCGTTGATGTCTCCACTCAATAATTGTGAAAAAGTGCAAGGGTTACAGTATAGGAAAACCGAGCTTTCAATTGACGTCTCAGCAGAGGTGCAGAAACGTGCCAACTCGGCTACTGGAGTTTGTGACACATTTACGAAAATCGAGGTGCATAACTGTGACAAAACAGCGATCGTGACTGTATGGTTCAAAATCAAACCACATATTTTCGAAATACAGAATAAGGCGTGTAGCGATTATTTCAATTTAGCAACTCTGTTCTTCAATTGCACAGCGTACCATCAGTGATACAATATTGGTACAGTGTTCAGTTTCTACTAAAACGAGGGACCCCCGCTGCAGAAAACCCGGAAACCGCTGTCACAGTTGCCAGATTTTAACATGCAGCCCAATGGTGCCGATTGTTAGTAGTTGCCAGAAAGTTGCCGCCTTGATGCCCGAAATGTGGCAGTCAATTTTTTCGAGAAATATAGGACTGTGGCCATTTTTAAGGCATTAAAGATAACGCAGATACGTTATCAAGTACTTCTCTGTCCATTTTGTCATGTTAAATAATATCTAAAGTTTGAGTCCCTTCGATTTAGCGGTCCCTATTTCTTTGAATTTAGTATTAAGTACGCCTAAAAGCTACTAAGAAAAGTACTAAATGAGCGAAAGAAATAAACATAGCTGGGCAGCAATTCTACTTAAGGTACGCAACAGCGGCAAGACAAGTTCGAAATGTTTATGTGATGTAGAGCCTGCCAAAAAAATTAAACAGGTGGGAAGCTACTTCTTTTGAGGGCATATTTATTGGGTATATCTGAGATAAGTGCAGGCTAAAACTAGCTGGAATAAATAGTGCTGCCCATGGCTAATCTAAGATGAATGTAGGCTACTTTGAGACTGATGCACTTTCACATAACACACTTGGTTTTTCATTCCTTAGCTTGCTTGTGCCTTACCTTATTTGTGCCCTAGATCAAGATTGGTTAGGTAGATTTGGAGCTGGAGGAAGTTGGGAGAGCTGGCGCCAGCAACAGACTGGCAACAAAAGTAATTCAGGTGAGATTTCATGATCAAATTATCATGTCAATATTTTACAGATAGCAAATGTGTGCCAATGTAGTCCTCCACAAAGTGATAAAACACACATTGGAGAGGGGCCTGGCACTAACGTGCACTGGAGGGGGCCTAGTAGACCCCCTTCTCGTCTGAGAAAAGCACAGAAAATCTCAGAAAGAGATTAATTCGAAACACTCCTTCCAAAAATGGAAGCTTCTTCAAAAAGGGAAATGCATGTCATTCGGGGAAACTGCAGTCAGAGTTGCCAATGATAGTTATTATCCCAATACTGGAAACAATTATCAATAATTGGAAATTTTCCTTCCAAAAATATAAACATGATCTAAAAATGAAAACACAGTTTACTACCTTCATGCGGTAATGGCTTGGTGCTTGAACCTTGTCTGTTGTAAAAAGTAAGAGACAGGTAGATGACATTCAGCATATTGGAAATAGTATTCAAGTATACAATTATGATTTTCAGCTTTTTGTGACAGAGAAGGCATACGTTGCATTGAGTTTGTGACAGCCAGCATACTTTCTGCACCTCTGCGTCTCAGTACACTAGCATACCCAGCAACCATTCGTAGAATCGCAGCCAGTATTTGCACAGGCCATTGTCCGACCTCACGATGGGGTGAGAACCGAGATACACAAATTAACCCTTCCTCGTTTGCAAAGTTCACTTCAAATAAGCCCAGGGAATAGTCAGCACGCACACGCACTTGTTGAATGTTCTTTTTATCCTCACTTGAGTTTCGTCCTGGATAGTGTAAACGTGGAGTTGCGAATTAGTGTAGAAACGCGGGTAAACCTGCTTATAGCTGATACGGCATTTGGACTTGGAAAATTTATTGGAAAAGAGAATGAGTAGCTCACTGATCTTTACCAGGTAAGTAAGTACACACAGAGTGACATAAGACGTGAGGCAGGCTCATTGGAAAAATAGTTCTGTGCGATCGACGTAACGCCAATTCCGTAAAAAAATTCCGTCCGGTCATGGACCAAGCCAAGGTTTCGTATTTATTCGGCAGGAATCTGATACCATTGTGCTGCTGTATGAACAAACACATCACCGTTGAATGTGATCAATTTCGTCTTCATGGTTACATGCAGTAGCGCACCCAAGGGGAGGGGGTGGTTATATACAATATAACCGGAACTATAGCAGCCTTGGGGCGGAAAATGCGCGTTTGAGCTTGAAAAAAACTTTGATCTTGACCTTGACCCTAAGTAGTCTCAACTATAAAGCCATAACATAACACACGTCATGCTGAGTAATGCCACTGAGTAATGCCTGACCGGAATACTGCAGTCAATGACCTGGACATGAGACATTTGACCTTGACATTTACTTTCATGTGAGTTAATATTGATACATAACCTGACTATATGGCCTTATGACGTCACCACTCGGTCCACAGTGCAGGTGAACTGGTGCGACCGCCCGAGTGCGACGGTCCCAAAATATAGGTCTGACTGGGAAAGTATCTAGCTTATTTTTAACATTTTGGCCAAGTTCTTCTACCCAATTCATGTCAAAATAAACCCTTGACGTTTCAGATGAATGAACATGTTTTCGAGTACTGAAGGGCAAGGAGAGGAAGACCGGTAAATGGTCACTTGGTCCATCAATGATTATTCCAGAATGCATTGGGGGTTGAAAAAATCGTATACATGTTGTCGATAAGAGTGGCAGAATTGGCCGTAATACGGGTCGGTAGACTTACTGTGGGGGGTAGACTTACTGTGGGGGTAGACTTACTGTGGGGAGGAGACCACCTGCCGTCATGCATGCCAGAAGTTTATGTGGAGCCTCTTGATGGTTAATGTGCAGCAGATCGATATTGAGGTCCCCAGCAATTATACATCTTTTGCTTTGATGAGAAATCTTGGACACAGTATCGTCAAAATATTCAAAAAGTATGTTTGAGTCAAAGGATGGAGATCTGTATATTGCGCCGACAATAATACTAGCTATGTTTTTGGGGGTTATCTCAATGAAGGCAGATTGCAGTTCGGGTGTTTTCTTAGAAAGATCTGGTCTGGGTTTGAATATTACACTATTTTTCACGTAGACTGCTGCACCCTTGCCCCTGATATGAGAGTCAAGACAGTGGTTAAAAAAATTATAACCTGGAATTTCGTAGCCAGAGTTGAGGTGTTCATCCAACCACGTTTCAGAGATACAGATGATGTCATATTTAGTTTTTGATCTATCTAACAAGTACCTGACATCTTCGAAGTGCTTTGGTAAAGATCTTGTATTCATATGCAAAATTGTAAGAGAGTTATAGTCACTAGACATAAGTTTTGAAGCTGCATTATGGTATTTGCAATTATTTAATATGTCGTGTGAATCATCGGGAGAAGCATCCTCATTCAGGTTTAAGCTATTAGAATCCAAGTTAAGTCTTAGCTGAGAATAAGCATGATTAAACATGGATGTATCCAAACTACTCTGGGCTGTCATTCACTCCAGTATTCTCACACCTGTTTGAAATAAAAAGAAGAATAAAAGAAAGGAAAAATTGAGCTTTCCTTCTACAGATGGAACTGATGAACTCTCACAATTGGAAACCCATGTCTAAGGCTGGATTCATCAACAAAGACAACAGAATGCGTTTATAGGGGAGGGGGAATATAAGAAGTTTTAAAAAAGCAGGGACTATTGCTGTAACTCCGGTATGGGGCAACGGGGCACATTTGTACTTATCAAATTTTTTTAGGGATAGTTTCCACTGCAGGGCTGGTAGGGATTTCGGGTTCAATCCTAGTTTCACCTCCACTCACGGAGCTGGATTCAGAGCTGGCCTCGAAAAATCTCGTTTCTCTTGCCAGGACTCCACCCGGCTCATTGGTTCTATTTCCTAAGTGTGCAGTCCGATGCCCAGATTGTATTGAACCCAGGCTTGGAGACCCCCCCGCAGACACAAAAGGGCCCGTGGAGGAGCTTCCAGGTCTTTCCCGCTGTTGAGTCCTAATTGATAGACTGGGGTTTGGGCGTGGCCTATACCTGTTCGGCGGGGGATTGCTCTGCCTGCGAGAGGGTCTCTTCTGTTTTTGGGCCTGAGTCCAGCCCGCTTCATTTAAGGCTTTGGGTTGGGTATGTCCTGGTCTTTTGTCGTTTGGATGAGTCAGCCTTTCTCCATGGCAGATTTGAGTGATCCTTTCCTCCGTGGTGCCCACTCCCACTTCAACTGGCCTTTCATCCTCCCTTACCTCGAGGAAGATGTCACCTCTGAATGTAAAATAGGAGTAAAATGGACGAGAGTCATTGTTTCGCATACGTTTCAGCATATCGATCACCTCCCTCTTTTCCCTCGTAAGACTTTCAAAGACTATGAGACCCCTCTTCAATGGTTTAGTACGCTGGGAGTAAATGCGCATTCTAATGTCTAGTTCATGGAGTCGTAGAAGAATAGAGCCCCTAGACTGCAAGCAATGACATGCTGCCATTGCATCTCTATTCAGGCTTATACCTAGGTATTACAGGAGCAACCCCTGGGTGATTTTGCGGATATCCTCCCCATTTGAGAAAGACGGAACCACTTTCCCAGCAATCACCAGTGTAAATTTCCTAGTGTATTGCTCCAGTTCTTCTAGTCTTTTGCTGTGGCCACCTCCCTCTGTACCAGTCTTTCATTTTCCGCTAGAACAGACTCGAGCTTTCTCTCAACATGAATATGCCCTGCCACAGCTTCTTCATGAAGGAAGTGGAGGGATTGGAGCTCATTGGAGAGTTGGGCCACTGTTTGTTGTAGGGTACTAATCTTCCCTTCCAGGGTAGCCTGCTGAATGCGTAGCTCATTTATGCTTTCCTTATTATTGTTTTTCAGAGGCATTCTATCTCTAAATTCCTGGCACATGAATATAAATTATAATGCAGTGTATAGGCAAGAAAGTCAATTATAAGCTGCAAATGAAGCACTGACGACGGTGCACCTCACCAACACATTTATGTGGATTCACGCAGGTAGCAGGGAGAGAATGCAAACGAATTAAGTCGAGGTCCGATTTTTTGGGGGTGGACTTTATTCACGAGTAGGGGGAGTAAAATTAAAACGTAAAAACCCATCCTCCCACTGCAGCACACGATGAAACCACAGTGCGAACACCGCCGGCACCGCGCGGTCGGGGCTCGCCGCGGCCCCAAGCACCCAGGGGCCATAAAGGGGGACGAGGCTGTTGACACGTAGTTTTCGCGTGAGTGCCATGATTTCCTCGACCACAGCTGTTCAATTTATTAGCAGTGTTAGAGCAGCATGGAAGTACTACCTTGTTGGTAAATATTTTCTGTTTGATATGGTGATATTTGGGGTAAACATACGACTTACGTTGCAAGACTAGAATTTGAAATAGCGTAGCTCCAACCAAATCACGCAGAACATAGCGTATGTCAAATAAGCTAATTTTTGTCCTTGCCTTAATTTTGTGGATGCGCCCCTGGGTGGGGCAGGGGGCGTTCAGGCACCATGCTTTAACCGAGTGACCTAGGGTACCTCGTGCTCCGTGTTTGTTCAGCTTGAACCCGTGCTTGCTGCCTGAACAGTGAACATTGTCACATGCTATCAATTTTTTACTTATCTTTAATGTTACGGTTGTAGCATCAGGTGTTCTGTCATCCTCAAAACTCAGAAGCATATGAAGAGAGGCCAGATCCCTTTTTTACTGTCCTGTGGTCGCCCGTTTCAAGTCCTGATGGGAAACCTGAAATAAACTTTATTTCTTTTTTATTTTATTTAACTTTATTTTATTGTCAAACTTTATTTATTTGTTACAAAGTGGTAATTTGGTAGCCGGGAATCTACGATATCTATCCTTTATCGTATGCCATGACCACAAGACTGATGAAGACCATGGAAAATATAAATGGCAAATGGTATATGTCCTATTTTACACGCTTTGAACCCGCGTATCGTTGAAAAGAAGAGGATAATGGATAACGCTGATAGATTTCGGAGCGCTGAGGCGAGGATCATGGTTATAAATTGACAGTATGTTTAATGGCCTACCTCTCTGGATCCTGCATGCGGGATGGATCTTATACACGGAGATTATACATTCGGGCACAGTCTTTCATTTGAATCAGTATAATACGACAGGTGAAATCACAAATTCATGGTCATAGTATAGCAAGGCCTCGAATTTGAGGTCTTGCTACACTATGACCACGAATTTGCGATTTTACCTTCCAATTTGCAGTCATGCTCCACTAAATCAAGAATTTATCATTTTACACTCGAATTTGTGGTCTTGCTACACTATAACCAACAAATTCGGATTTTACCTATCGTATTATGCTGATTCTGATAAAGGGCTGGGCCCGGATATATGATCCCAGTGTAATAGATCCATTTCGCATCCAGGAGTCGAGGAGGCAGCCCATTCAACAATCTGTCAACTGATATTGGATAACTTGTTACGTTTCGTATGCGTAGAACCAAGACTGCAACCCAGCTTATCATTTATCGCAGGAATTTTGCAAATTAACGGCACAGGCATTACTATTAGGTCCTTACTTTCCATGTTGTCGAGCGGGCTAAGGACAATGGGAGAGTAGGGACCGTTTTGCAGAAATCAATCGTTTCTTGACCCCAAAGAATAAATGAGTGTGCTTTGCAAAATACCTGAACATTGTTTTCATACCGTCCTGTACGTCGTGTAATTTGTCGCTAGTCGTGTAAGGCGTGTGGTTCGTCGCTAGTCGTGTAAGGCGTGTAATTCGTCGCTAGTCGTGTAAGTCGTGTAGTTCGTCGCTAGTCGTATACGTCGTGTAGTTCGTCGCTAGTCACGTAAGCCGTGTAGTTCTTCGCTATTCGTATAAGCTTGTGCGGATCAGTAAGATTGTCGTTTTGCGAGGTTTGGAGAGAACCTCAGAAATTCTTACATTTATATTTCGTTTATGGTTAGAGGAGCAACTTAAGATGAGTAATTCTTATTTCCAAGAAACGTTTATTTAAGGGTTCTTGCTTACTTCTATAACCTACATTTTGTCATGTTTGCAAAAGATTGTGCAACCTTCTGTCAGCAGCCAAGTTCTTTTGAGATCAGGATTGTAACTTCGTCTCAAAACTGTCTGTAGATATTCAAATGCTCCCACCATTGTTGTTTCACACCACCCTATCGTCCAGACGTGTTTGGTTTTTGCCCAATAGACACTTTTCCCGCCGTATAGAACGATTTTACCACCTTTTCGGCTCATCCTATGCGTTTACGAATGTTCATAATGGTGGATATGAGAGTTCTTAAGCAATAACAAAAAGGTGATGTATTTTGTCTATGATATTGAGGATATCAGACTTCGCAGAGCTGCGAATTAGTGGGTGCACGCACACACCCACCAAACTCATCCACACACGTCACACGTCCACCCCTGCACACAGTCCATGCCCATAGTTACACGTGCTTTGGGCATTCCACGACAAATGGACAAATCTATGGGTTGAAATAACACCCCCATATCTCCGATTTTCATGCAAATTTGGGATTAGGATTCTCAGTGGTGCTGAAAACGACCGTGGTATTTTTAGTCTCGTCCCGATAATGGTTTCGGAGTTATAGCCTTGGGCAATCCAGCATCGGATGCGTGCATCGGACTTTTCGCTTGAGCTTTTGGCCATTTAAATTGAAGCTATTCTTATAAAAGATAACATGAAAATAATCTCAAAAGTCTGAGCAATACCAATATGTAAGTTTAGTTATATTAATTGGCACGAATATGTGTAAAATGCAAATCCAAATGTGTGCAAAGAAAAGCCTACAAACTTCCTATATTCTTATTGACTTCAAAACTCCTTCATGTGAAAGAGCATTGCTCAAATTACATAAAACGCCAAAAAAAGAATGGAGTCCACACATCGAATTCAGTACCGAGCACCAGGGGTGTAATTTTCTATCTCTTTGGGGGTGCCCGAGCACCCCCAATCCTAATTCGAGCACCCCCAATCATGTGCTGAGCACCCCCAATACATGTGCCGCCCCTGGTTTATCACCGCTACACTGAAGAGTGTCACCCTATCTCATCACTGCCACCCTGATTCGTGCCGCCCCGCACAAGTTCTTCCCGTCCCGGATTCATTACTTCCACTCTGATTGGTTCCACTTCTAGCTAATCAATGCCACCTGACTTATCATTTACCCCTGATTTGTGACGCCACATCACTGCCGCCCCGCCCGATTACTGTCCCCAGCAATTAATCACTGCCGCCCCCTCCGGATGGTTACTGCCGCCTTTTGTTCATCACTGATCAGCTGGCTGATCACCGACACCCCTGGCCTATCACTGCCGCCCCTGGCTAAACACCCTGGTTTATTTTAACACATATATACTTGCCCCTCGTGGTAAGTCACTGTCACCCACCGAATCATCTTTGCCGGCCCCGGCTGATCACTGCCGCCCCTCGTTCACCACTGCCGCCCCTGGCTGATCACTGCCGCCCCTAGCTGATCATTGCCGCCCCCTGACTGATAACTGCCGCCCATTGACTGCTAACTGCCGCCCCTGGCGGAAAACTTCCGCCCCTGGCAGATCAATGCCCGCCCCCAGGCAGATCACTGTGGCCCACTGACTGATAACTGCCGCCCCCTGGCTGATCACTGGCGCCTCCTGACTGATAACTGCCGCCCCCTTGGCTGATCATTGCCGCCCCCTGACTGATTACTACCGCCCCCTGACCGATCATTGCCGCCCCTGGCGGGTAACTGCCGCCCCCTGGGCCGATCATTGCCGCCCTCTGACTGAAAACTGCCGGCTCTTGGCTGATAACTGCCGCCCCTTGGTTGATAACTGCCGCCCCCTGACTGATAACTGCGGCCCCAGGCTGATAACTGCCGCCCTTGACTGATAACTGCCGCCCCTGGTTCATCACTGCCGTCCCCCGGGGCAGTGAGCATCCCGGGGATATCTGGGCGGTGAACGTTCTGGGGGAGCATCCTTCTGTGGATATCACTAACATCATGTTATATCTGAGGAGCGTTAGTTTTGATGCCATATGTTTATCCTAGTAGTCTTTTAGGTTTTACATAACGTCGAGTTTCATGTTACCTTCATGTCATTTCATATTTCGTTTTTTATATAGTCTTCTGATACAACTTTCACAACCTGACCTGTTTTACCACCTGACTTGTTAAAATTCGTGCGGAAATGTCCTATTTGCGTATTTTATTAGTGTTATGGGCGCCGTATGACCCTAGATGTCGGCGCGCTCTAAAACCTCAAATATGATGATGGACCGTCTCACGGCTGATAACTGCCGCCTCTGGTTTATCATTGCCACCCTAATTCATGCTGTCTCTGGCTCATCGCTGTCCCTGGCATATTTTGACCCAAATGCGCGCCGCCCCGACTCATCGCTGCCGCCCCTGGTTCATCACTACCGCCCCTGGCTGATCACTGTCTCCCCTGGTTCATAACTGCCGCCTAGATTAATCATTGCTGCCTTGATTCACGCCGCCCCTGGCTGATCAATGCTGTCCCGTTTTTTTATTAACCCATATATGAGCGGCCTCTGGTTAGACACTTCCTCCCTCGAATCTTCACTGCCGCCCCCGGCTGATCACTGCCACCCCTGGTTTATCACTGGCGAGGAGACCAGTCCGGCCATGGCCCCAAAACCGGTCAAACTTAGGCCCTGCTGTTCGCAGTTTCCGCACATTTTTTTACAGTTAACACCCTTCCAGAAAGCAAACAGCAGCCCTCAATCGTCTAATCGTTATCTCTTCGTCTATTGGAGGAATTCTCCGAGCCGAGTAAATGGTAGACTGCTGCTGCCGTGCTTTTACTCTTTTAGTGTCAGCAGGGGTGAAATTTGTTATCTCTTTGGGGTGTGCGAGCACCCCTAATCACCATGAGAGCACCCCCAATACATGCGTCGCCCCTCGGCTCAGCATTTCTGCCCTGATTCATGCCGCCTCCGTCTTACCACTGTGATCATGCCGCCTCCGGTTCATCACTACCACCCTGGTTTATGCCGCCATGGTTCATCACTGACGCCTCCCACCTATCACTGCCACCCTGATTCTTGCCAACCCTGACTTATTACTGCCGCTCTGATTCAAACAGCACCACGCTCATATCTGCTGCCAGTGACTCACCAGTGCTATCCCCAGCTTATCACTGCCACCCTGTTCCATGCTGCCCTCAGCTCATCACTATCGCCTCGGCTAATGAACGCCATCCCTGACTTATCACTTCCGCTCTAATTCGTGCCGCCCTGGGTTCATGACTGCCGCCCCCAGCTCGGGGACGGTGGATTCCATTTTGGGCGGTTGTACAATATTTTCGGGAGAGGGCACCTTCCTTCTCAGGGGAAGGGGCGCCTCCATCCCCAGGGGGGCACCTTTGGCTCCCTAGGGGCGCCCACTCGGGGGAGGGGGTGCTGACATCATTTCCCTGCGTTGAGTCGATAAACTGGGTCTTTTTGCTCTCCATGGGATGGCTTTGATGAAAGGGGGCACCATTCATATTTGAAACTGTTATTTTGCACAGGGGGCCCTCCCTCTTCAGGTAGGCGATGTTTAGGTCTGATGTTTTCTTGGCCGGCCGGGGGCCGCCCAAATCCGGGGCGCTTCCCCGGACGAAGCCAAAACCGTGAGTGCAAAAATATACTTTTGCACGCCCTCATTTTTTTAGGGTGTGAAATTGCGCACCCTGCCCCCCTGAGTCCGCCGTCCCTGTCCCAGCTTATCTCTTCCGCCCTGATTCGTGCCACCCGTAGTTTATAACTACTACCCACGGCTCACCATTCCCGTCCTCGGCTTATGCCATTTGCCTTGATGCGTGCCACCCCCGGCTAATCAATGCTAACCCCTCCCCAACTTATCACTTCCGCCCTGATTTGTGCAGCCCCCTAGTTCGTAACTCCCGCCTCCGAGTCTTCATGGGGAAGGGGAAGTCTTCAAGGGGTGGGGAATGGCACCCCATTCCCCCACCCCTTGATCCTTGATCTGACTATGGCTTATGGTCCTTTTTAATAAAGGGCTTAAAATGATATAACATCCATTTTTAATAAACTAGAAGGCTTTTCGTTCAATCGTTCAAACAAACACAAGACATACTGGTGCTTTGAATTCAGCTTTCCGTCAAATCACGCTTTGGTCACGCATGAAAACACCTCAGTTTTGCTTTGATGACGGCAATTTTCAGTTCCATCACAGAGACTATTGAGGGCATTGATGACTGTGATGCTCAGTACGATTGACTCAAATGACTACAAAGCCGTGAAATCTGACTAAAAGCAATGCGCTGAGTAAAACTTACGATTTATACCGAAACTTGTTTGGTTTGGAGCATATCGACAACCGCAGCTAATGCCATGTTCCGTGCTATTAAGTACATGTGTAAAATTTCCAGTTTTTATCCTCTATAGTCTTTAAATGGTGAAATCATCAGGCTGGCATCCAACGACCACTATAAAGATTTTAGTCCTCCGCTAATTATCAGAAGGACTAAAACCGTCGTACCTTTTTTCAGTTGCCGGATGCCAACCTGATAATTCCACCATTTAAAGATTATAGAAGACACTTCTTCAATTATTCGCTATAATATTCAAGCTGATCCTGATAGTACATTTTTTGCCGGCTTAAGAAAACGTGATTTGTGTGGACATCTTATTTTCAAAACATATCGTCATTAAAATGGTCTCACTATGTTGTTGGGACCAGCTAGAGCCGTATTTCTGTGACCAGAGGGTCACATAAATCTGAAAGGTAACAATGGTATGCTTTTACCATCGATGGCTAGGTGTTAGAATTTCCAATTTTTGCTTGAAATCATGCAATTATTTTTAGTAAGATTCCGGTATGCAATGACATGGAAAACGTCTAATGTTTCAGCAGCCGTGAAATCGATGTGGCACGGTAAATGAAGGAAGTAAGCAAGGTTTTCCGTGTTCCAATAAGTTCTTAAACGTATCATATCCATTTGATATCATTCCTAAAAAGTCACTTTTAAGGGTTTCATCCTGTTGTTTAGGCCCGCTGCATCACTATGCAATACTCCAAACTAGACCATGAAAACTACAAAATATAAAAATGCCTAGCAAAAAGACTATCGATTTTATTGAAACACTCTTTTACTGCGCTTCATAGAGTACGAATGAAGCCTCACGTGTAAAACAGTACTAAGTCACAGTTCTCTCCCTCACAGCACTTCCAAGCCGCCGGCCCCACCGGCTGGCCGGCGGGGCCGCGGCCCAGATTCTCGCCGGCCAGATTCTTTTCGCGATTCCAGATTCGCGCGCCGGCCTAGATTCTCAATTCAGTTCTCAAGTGTTTATTGCAGTGCCAACCTTTGAACTTGAACAACCAGTAGTTTTTGCTGTTCAGTGCCTTCTTAGTGAAGTTTGAATGCACCCTCTGGAACTTCTCCACGCCCTGCAGCAGTTTTTTCTGAGCTGGTCTTCCCTGGTAAGAATCTTGCTGTTCTTTGTGATGGTGCCGCAGCAACTCTCGGTCAGTTAGCTGGTCTCCGCACAAATTCCTCCGTTTCCTTGTACTGCTGGTCCTCGACCCACAGTTCGGAATCCCTCACCAGCCACTTGTGATCGACTTTGAAGATGGCAAAGAGCATGAATGAGTTGGTGCCGCACAGGTCGTTCAGTTCGGTCTTTGATGTGAGGTCTTTGGAGCTGGACTTCTCGAGGGAGTACTGCAGAGGGGACTGTGCACACCCAAATCTTCCATGCTTTTCGCCATCCTTAGAGTCGACCACAAGTGACTGGCGAGGGATTTCAGACTGTGTGGTTAGGACCATCAGTGCAAGGAAACTGATGAGTTTTGCAGACTGTCAAAGTGAATAACGACCTAGCTAGAGGTGCTGCTGCACCATCACAAAGTACAGCAAGATTCTTACCAGGAAAGACGGGCTCAGAAGAAGAAATTGCTTCTGGGCATGAAGATGCTCTGGAAGGTATATGCCAACTTCACCAAGAAGGCACTGGCCAACAAAAACTACTGGTTGTTGAAGTTCAAAGGTTTGCACCGCATTAAACACTTGAGATCTAAACTGAGGTTCTAGGCCGGCGGGGCCGGTGGCGTCGGCGGCTTGGAGGAGCTGTGAAGGGAGAATCATCAATGCTTCTTGCGATTGACTGTGACTTGGTACTGTGTTACACGTGAAGCTCCTTGTTGCATTCGTACTCGATGAAGCGCAATAGATCAGGCGTGTGTATATAAACACTAGTCTTTTTGCTAGACATATTTGATAGTTTATAGGTTCCATGATCTACATTGGGGCATAAGTGTGATATAGGCAATAATATCTCCTATACACAATTATCACCAATACACAATTATGATATTCTGCTGACATCACTAAATGGTCATTTTTCGAAAGCCCAATACCGAAAACCAGCATTGCCCGTGCTTACTTGAACCACCCAATAAAAAGCCTTCATTTGAAGCAAAAGTCATGGTTCCATCCTAATTGGTATTTGAGCTAGAGATTTCATCCCGTTTCCTTCTGGCCTCCTATACCACTGCGTATTGGTCCAATATAGGGGCTATGTTCATCCCCCCTGCGCATGGTCAGTTTTCGAGTCTCGAGGAAACCAAAACCAGTTCTGAGTAGCATTTAAGACTCAAGACCCAAATATATTCGATTGTGGTCCACGGCAGCGAGGGGGATGTTCGCACAATCACGTCAAGAAGATAAAACAGTAAGAAAGGAATACAATAATCAAAGATAAGAGACACACACTCTGGCACACACAAACATAACACGTAAAAGCATAAAACGATGACTAGATATGTAAGTTACATCCGGCGCCCGTGATAAAAGAGATTTTAAGATGGCCTTAAAATTAGAGGTGCCAGGTACCAGCTGGAGGCTGTTGAGTGCGCTAACACCGCGGTAACAGAGTCGGGGCCGGCCTGCCTCTGTGCGGATCCGAGGCAGTATGCGCTGCCCGGCGTTGCGAGTGTCGTGGTTGTGTACACGATGGGCCAGCTCTCCTATCGTTGTTGCAACACAAGAGGGTCGTCACGAGCTAAAAAAATCCTCTCAACAGCGCTCATAGAGTGATACGTGATCAGCTGGCGGGCAGAAGGCCATTGCAGAAGCTCTATAACGTCTGATGTTTTTTTTCGTCCGTCTGTGTTTTTCAGTGATCTGTTTCGAACCTTAGGTTTTGTATGTGTATTTACAGTGTTTTTATGTGAGCTGCTGACGAATGAACTCTGTTTCTGAAACGTATAGTATTCAAAAA
The DNA here is from genome assembly GCA_034440635.1 of Lepas anatifera. Classification (NCBI taxonomy): domain Eukaryota; kingdom Metazoa; phylum Arthropoda; class Thecostraca; family Lepadidae; genus Lepas; species Lepas anatifera. The sequence continues at coordinate 1,448,874 of JAOTON010001730.1, read as the reverse complement.
AGTTAATAAAGTACGTGTTTTGCTAAAGAGCTCTATTGTCCGTGTGGCGATTCATACCGTCTGTTATGTGGTCATATCGACGTCGGCCCGACACCACACGCGCACAGAAATTTAGAATTTTAATACGGTGCACCTGAGTTCAGTGACGGATCTAGGATTTCGTTAAGGGGGGCAGGCTCGGAGGGCGCCGAACCTGGAGGGCGCCGAACCTGAGGGGCGCCAATTTCAGTGGCGGATCCAGCCGGTCGGTTTGGGAGGGGCAAACTGAAGTCGAAAAGCACAAAAAAACGTCACGCAGTAAAACGCTCCGCTACCAATATCACTTCCCGGTAGAATTTGGGATATTTGAGGCAAAAAGCTAAAAAAACGTCACAGGGTAAAAAATATGGGCTCGAGATACTTCTTCCTGTCCAAGGCTGGCTATACTAGACTGGCTATACTATAACTGAGAATTATTGATATTTGCTCCATGATTCTGATGAAGGGTTGTGCCCGAATATATAATATTTAGTGCTTTTTACATTTCCGGATTCGAGGGCAGGCCAGGGAACATCTTATCAACTTATGTTCTGTTTGAAGTTGAGAGTTGAAACACCAAAATCTTGCTTATAAACTAAAAAGGAGTAGGGGTAAAAAGGAGGTCGATCGCTTTGGGGGTCAACACATAGATTTACCCCGAGCTTTTCCGTTTGGAGAATGCCTTCCCCCTGGATCCGCCACTGGCCAATTTACCACCTAAGAGGCGGCCAGTGTCAATGAAAAACGCGTTTAAAAAAGGATTCGTAAATGCTTATTTTCATGAAAGCTTGCTCTTAGTGAGGACATGTTCATGTTTACCATCAAGCATATTTCGGGCCAGCTAACGACTGGCACCTTGGTAGAACATGCTGAAAGCACCCACTGACACTAACTGAAGCACGATGAGCAAATAATACAGTTATCTTCGGTCATGGCGAAAACTGAGGTGTCGTATCCACCACCTCCACTTATCACAGTTGTCCTGGCTAACGGTTCCATACTGAAATACCCAATTGACGCTAACCTGAGCCTCATAGGCCGCAGAACCTTTGCGGGCCTGGGCCCCTGAATTTTTGGTGACTTCCCTGAGTTTATGTCGAGTCCCCTCAGCTGATCTGGGACCGATTTAGTTAACCAGGCCCTCACACTGAACTTGAAAACTATATGTCGCCGCTGAAGCCTATTAAGCTTTTCGGGGCCCTTTTATTGATATAGGGCCCCCTCAACAGGTCCTGGGCCCTCTGAGCTAAAAGCTGGAGCTCTGAGCTCTGAGCCCCAAGCTGGATTAGTGTCCCTTAAGCTGGTCAGGGTCCCCTGGGTTGGTACCGTTTTCGTTTAACTGATATAGATCCCTTCGGCTTGTTTGGGGCCCGTTGTGCGCATCTGGGCCTAGTCCGTTGAGGCACCCAGCTAGTCTCGCCCTATTAGTTTTATGGGCCTTCTGAGCTGCTGCAGGGTCCCCTCAGAGTGTCTGGGCCCCATGAATTGAAAATTGGACCCCTGGGTTAGTTTTGGGTCCCTGAGCTTATTTAGAAACCGTTTAAATAGGTAGGCACCCCACGCTGGTCTTGAGAATCCTGTGTTGGCACTGAGGTCAAATGAGCTCGTCGGGGGCCCAGATCTGGGCCCCCTTAACTGAAAAGAGCCCCTCAGCTGATTTTGGAGACCCAGAATCCCTCCTACCAGATTCCACCCACGCCAGATTTCCTGACTCCCCTGAGGGCCCCTGGGGGCCATTGGGGATTTTTCCCGCGATCAGCGCTGGGGTCCCCTCCCCGAGACAAAGCTTACAACATGGCTCTGTCTCTATACTCTAGCGTCTGCCAGAGTTGAGTTAGAATCATTTTTAGGCACAATTCGCTTCCTCTCGTTACGGCGAATCATCAAATAATGTATAATATGACTATACTAGGTCAAAACATAAAAATGACCTGACCTAAGGCTAGGCCAAGGTCACCATATAGCCTAGCATAGTCAGTATGCATATCAATCAACTCACAATAACAATAAAAATGGTATCAAAATACGGGTGTTATCAATATTTCCTGCAAAGCAATTGACCCAAGTCTTAAAACCTGCTTAGGAAGCCCCAGATGAACTCTCAGAGGTAACATGCCTAAACTCGCAACATGAACCGATAAAGAGGCCTAGGATACTATGATTTGGGGAATCCGAAGGAATTTCAAGCGGCATCTGCAGACAGAGAGCAATTTTTCGGCAAATTTCCACTATTGCTTTCCAGGGGCGCCGCTACTGCCCAGAGGTGTCTTTCTATCCAGGGGCGCATATGCTGTCTAGGTGTATTTTTCAATCACAGACATGATTGAAATGCATGCCCTTACGTTATCCTGGGGTGCGTTTTGTCTCCGGTGCGGCGCTATTTTTCTCTTCCGGGCACCAGTTTATTCAAGGGCACCTATGCTGTCCAGAGAACCTTTGTTATCTAGGGCTGCCTTCGCTGTTAAGGGGCACCTTTGCTACCCAAAGGGAGCATTTTACTTTCCTGGAGTGCTTATTTCCATCTAAGGGGCGCATATGCTATCTTGGAGCGTCTTTGCAAACATGGGGCGCACTTTTCTATCCAGGGGCGCCTTTACACTTGAGGGGGCGCCTCTGCAATCCAGGAGGAGCCCAAAATAGATGGAGAATAAACATTCTGAAATAAGGCGCTCGAACACTGAAATAAAGTGCCTAGTTATCAAAAAGAGGCGCTGATCTGCCGAGCGGGGAGGACTGCTGGTTGGTGAGGGCAGCGTTCTCGGAAGTGGGGCGCACATGCTAAAAAAGGCACCCGGTTGCAGCGATGGAGCACTAAGCCTTCAGTTATAGGTTAATGAAATGTGGTTAACGGCAGTCCATGCTCAAATTGAGCGCTCGAGCCCTGTAACAGAGCGCGCGGCTGTCGGACAGGTGTGCCAAACCATAGACAGTAGGGCAGCTGAAGATGGAAAGGGACACCTATGATATCCTGGGGGCGCCTGTACTCTCAGGCGAGGCGCTTGTTTTCTTTCTCAGGCGCCTAGTTTATCCATGCCGCCTATGCTGTCCAGATCATCTATTTCAAGAAGAGTTAACTTTGCTGTCCAGGGGCGCCTTTGCTATGCAAGGGCGCATATGATATCTGTATGGCGCTTTATGCAAAGGGCGCCTAGGCTGGCCAAGGGCGCCGTCCTAACCAAAGGCCACCTTTCACTTTCCCTGAAGTGCCTATTTCTATGTAAGGGGTGCATATATTATCTAGGAGTGACCTTGATATACGGAGACGCCTTTTTGTCCAGCGGCGCCTTTGCTCTTAAGGGGCACTGCTCCAATCCAGGGTAGCTGAAGATGGATAAAGGACATCTATGTTATACAGGGGGAGCCTGAACTTTCCAATGGGGCGCTCATTTTCCTTCTCAGGCATCTAGTTTATCTAGGGGGTGCCTAGGCTATCCAAAGGCACCTTTACTATCGAAGGGGTGCCTTCCTAGGGGCGCCTTTGCTACCCAGGGGCGCCTTTGCTATCCAAGGGCGCATATGATATCTGTATGGGGCTTCATGCAAAGGGCGCCTAGGCTGGCCAAGGGCGCCGTCCTAACCAAAGGCCACCTTTCACTTTCCCTGAAGTGGCTATTTCGATGTAAGGGGTGCATATATTATCTAGGAGTGACCTTGATATACGGAAACGCCTTTTTGTCCAGCGGCGCCTTTGCTCTTGAGGGGCGCTGCTCCAATCCAGGGTAGCTGAAGATGGATAAGGAACATGTATGTTATACAGGGGGAGCCTGAACTTTCCAATGGGGCGCTCATTTTCCTTCTCAGGCACCTAGTTTATCTAGGGGGTGCCTAGGCTATCCAAAGGCACCTTTACTATAAAAGGGGTGCCTTCCTAGGGGCGCCTTTGCTATCCAGGGGCGCCTTTCCTGTCCAAAGCACTTGTGTTATCCAGGGTTGTCTTTGCTGTCCAGGGGCGCCTTTGCTATCCAAGGGTGCATATGGCATTCGTAGGGCGCTTTTCCAGTGGGCGCCTAGGCTATCAAAGGGCGCCTTTTTCTACCCAAGGTGAGCATTTTATTTTCCTAAAGCGCCTATTTCTATCTAAGGGGCGCTTATGCTGTCCAGGGCACCTATGTTACCAAGATTTGCCTTTGCTGCCCAGGGGCGCCTTTCCTAGCCAAGGGCGCATATGATATCCGTAGGGCGCTTCATCCAGGGGGTGCCTAGGCTACTCAGGGGTGCATTAGTTTCCCATGGCGCAATCCTGCTATCTAGTGGTGCCTTTTCTTTGCCGGGGCGCTTTTGTTAGCTTTCTAAATTTCATCTTCAACATTTTACTGGGGCGCAAAAGACCAGTAAAGGCGTCTAGTGTTTGGGCAGGGGCGCTTTGCCATGGTTTTAAGGACTATGTGTTAATTCAAGCGGAATAAGTGGTATCTACCACCTTGGTGCACGAAATGGGTACAGGCGCGCCGCTCATATCGGGCGCCTTCGGCGCCCGATATGAGCTAAGCTATACTGAGGCGCTTCGGAGCTAAGGGGGCCGGGGCCCCTAGACCCCCTTGGATCCGTCACTGCCTGAGTTGCACCACAGGAACCATACACAGAGATGCAGTACCGGACGATTGAAATGGCTAAAGATTCAACAACTAATTTTAAAGCCGAGGTAGGGATCACATGTCGCGCATGATTTAGAGCCATGAGAATGCCTGTGCACTTTTTTGTGATTGAATCAACATGAGACTGATAAGAAGGGTGTCTATCAATAACGATTCCGAGACTTTTAACAACGCGTGAGTCATGAATGGTATTTCCACAAAAATTTAGGGTGACAGGAGGCAGACCGCGGAGCATGGCCTGGGTACCTATCACAACCATCTGCGTCTTCTGAGTGTTAACTTTCATGCCATTATGGCAAAACCAATTGAAGGCAGAACTGAGGGCAGATTCCAAGCGGGTTATAACCAAATGTAAATCTTGTTTTTTTACCACAATTCATGATACTCGTGTCGTCTGCATAACAGACCGTCGTCACTCCCTCACCTATACACAAGCTCAGGTCGTTCGCAAAAAGCGCGTACAAAATACAACTTAGCGCTCCTCCTTGAAACTACCAGTTTTAATATCCCATGTTTTAGACAAATGTTGACCCCCAGTTCTGCAGACGCAGCTGGTTGGACAGGCACCCCCTACTCGGCAGTTGCCGCCCGCTCCGCGATCGGCGCCGGTCACGTTTCCACGCAGCTGCACCTGCTGTGTATGGCCCTCAAGGTAGCTGTGGATCCAGGCAGTGTCAATTCCATAGAGAGCCAGTTTTTCAAGTAATTTTGTATGCGGGACCACGTCAAAACACTTTGAAAGATCCAAAAGTACTAGAATCGCAATTTCGCCAGGTCCATGGCCCGCAAAGCTGTATCGGTAATGACATGAAGCGCTGTCTCATTAGAATGAAGTTTTCTATATCTGTGTTGCGCGTCCGAAAATAAGAAATTTCCTTCCAAGTACTGAGCGAGCTGTTTTCGCACATCACGTTCGACGATTTTAGTTATGGCCGGAAGAATAGAGATTGGGCGGGTATCAGCTGGTTCCGCAACTACCTTGCTCTTTGGGATGGGCACAACTAAAGCATGCTTCCAGGTGCTAGGTACACGGCCACTAACAAGACTGGAATTAATAATATCCAACAGTGCGAAGCGTACACCAAAGAAAAACTTTTGCAACATTTCGACACTAATTCCGTCTAAGCCTGTTGATTTTGAGGATCGCATGGTACCTAAAGTGATGCAAAGAGTGTTGATATCAATTGGATGTACTTTAAAGGAGGTTGTTGAGACCCGAGGCAAGAGTGTGGTTACTTAAGCCGAAGGAAAGGGTACACCAAATAATTTAGGCCAAATAATGGGAATCTGGTGGACTATTTTGCAAACCTGGGGGTGCCAGTAAAATGGGCAGTCCTAGGGCCTCATACCAGCGCGCGGTAACAAACACACTGGAGGGGAGCTTCGGAGGCCCCCATCTACTTTTCTCTAGGTGGCCGGAAAACCCTTTGTCGCCAAAAAACGTTATTTAGCTACTTTTGAGAATATTCAATGGCACGTCGATTGGTCAAATGATCTTGAAAATCCGCCCCAATTTTGTAATTATAGGCTTGCAAAGTTAAGCCCTTTATTTTGAGATTGCTGCAATCGCGCGGTTGCACCATTTCGCGTGCATCAAATACTGACTGGCAACGTTATAGCGCCATATAAAACGAGATTATATGTCTAGTTCACCCCACATGAAGGTCGTGGTCACAATTCAAGGTAATACCAACATTCTCAAAGTCATTGGTCCGGTGCTTCCGGTCGCATGGCGTTGCCGAGTATGACGTATATTATGCTACGACGTCATGGATAATATGACGTATATTATGCTACGACGTCGTGTAGGTGCTCTCAAATTACAATTGTTCCAATATAATCTGCTCCTTGGGCATTTCTGTCTTCCTTTAAAATGTTTTCTTCAAGTTATACGTCACTTTTCTATGTGTTCCTCTATTAATCTTGTCTTCAAGCTGCATTTATCATGAGTCTTGTATTATAAGTTAAGTCTTGAAATGATATAAACCGGTGAATGCCTTCATCGTCAGCGAACCTTGGCAGCGGACAATATTTTCAGTCTCTGATCCGGATACTTATTTTTCCAAGCGGCACTAGAAATCACGCGAGTCGCAGCGAGAAATCAAGCGAAAAGTTAAGCTGCTAATAATGATGGAAGACCAAAAGTCAGGAAATATACCATATTTTATCATGCTGTGTCTCCTCCCACAAATGTTTGACACGAATGAAAATAAAAACATGATATAGCCGAGAAAAGTAACAATACACCATCGTAGTATCGACTCCGAGTTTAGGTTAGAACAGGATACATTCCGTTAATTTCTTAAGCATTGAAAACAAGTCAAGTCTTCCCCCCTGTGAGCGACCAACTCGAATGTGTTGCTGTGTGTCTTTTATTTTTTGGGGGGATGGGTAAGGAATTTTTGTAATGTGTCTCTTAAAACTGAGTCGTGACCATGCATTGTATGTGAATTCGTTGACAACTGTTGACTTCTAAAACTCATTTAAAAGTCATATATATTTGGCAGATAATGATCATTTCTACCATCGTTACCACTACTAATCAGCTGTCTCCAGTGGTGCAAAAGCGGAAGTATTGCACATGATGCCGTTTATGCTTTTCGACGTACACTTTGAGCATATGTTCGTTCTTCCAAGGCGCAGAATCGGCTGTTCGGGTACCGTTGATGGAAAAATTTCTGTCTATATTTTCTAAAAAATCACTTTTTCAATCAATTAAGAGCTCTGTTCCGTTCTTCCATATCAAGACGATCAAAATGAATATCTATTTTACCTACTTATCTCCATTGTTTCGTTTTTCCAATATGGCGGCAAATGTTGGAAAACTAAACTTTTGTTAGTTCGATGAGATGGGTCTATATTTTCCCGATTGTTATAAAAAAGTACCGATCGACTTCAAATGAACCAGAGAACGTGATAAGGGGCGTAACTGGTGAATTCCAAAAGTTGCCCCGAAGTGAAACGCCCTACTTCCCGTGTTTGGAGCCAGCTCGACGGTTTTCGTGAAGCGATGCGCTGCTGATCAGCGCTGATGCCATCGGTTTTGCCTTAGGGGTGTGCTCGTCTATGTGTTGTGTTATATTCATGATCAGCCTCATGATGTAATGGTGCGCGCCGTTCCGACAGGTCGCGGCGGTCTTCGACGGCCACTGGCGGTGCCACCCCACAGCCCAAGGTGGTCAACCCCGGAGGTGAGATCCTCCATCTACTGGTGCCCCCCAGGGGCGTGGGAACAGTTTGAAAAGTGGGGGGCGCAACCTTAGAGGGGCCCATCTCACGGGGGTCCAGCCCAAGGGGGCCCATAATTATGAGCAGTTTTAAATGGCTTGTTGGGTGTCAATTACGCACGCATCCACACCAGGGGAGGAAAAAACCTCAAACATGTCGCCAAGCTAATGTTAAACACTGAAAGCTGTCGCTCTCATTTTTTTAAATATAGACAATTTCTAACACAACATATAATACGAAAAATAGTACCTATATTGATAAAACAACCCCGCAATAACATTCCTGAATTCGCGAAGAGCCTTACTGAAGATTACACACACCTATGCATAATTCTACCACCTGCGTAAGCGCCGCCACAGACACTGCAAAACAGCACTGACAAAAAAGGAATATTTCAAGCGGCCGCGCTCGGGAATCGAACCCGTTATCCTCTACTAACAAGTCGAGCGCCCTTCCGACCGCGCTACCTGCCATCTGAAGAATGCGCGTGCAGAGTTACATCTGATAATGATAAATACTTATCAATGAATGAGCTAACGCATGCGACAGAGAAGTGAAGTAACCAGTTGCCATGACTTGGTGTCGTCTCATTATAAAAGCTGTCGTTGCCCATGCAAGCGGCAAGTTTTGACTGTCGCTTCCCGTCCACCGCTGCATTGTGGTAAGTTAACGGGCAGGGGAGGGATGGAACTACTAATATGTTATTGGTGTTCATTCACATGCGTTCTAGCCACAAAACATTATCTGTGATATTTCCAGGCTAGTCGTAGAAGTTAAACTTATATAAGCACGAAGGGGGAAGGTAATGCAGACCAATGTGGCATAATTAGCGTTGGGAAAAATTTATCAAGACATATTTTTATCAAATGGTTTCTACCACACCCCTGAACTCAATCGAAGCAGCTAATTTGCGTTATCTATTCTAGCTCATCGCGGTGATTACCCTGTCAGGGTGAGTTCTTTTCTTTGAAACTTCCCTGGAAACTCTTATTTTATTTAGCCAGTCAGAACTGTTCTGGTATTGTATAGATTTCCTGTCGCACTTGATGCTTTCAATGTTCACGGTCTGTCGCTATCCCTAGTTGGTGAGTTGGTGGGTTTTTCCACCCCTGATGCACACTAGGTTGTCAAGATAATGATAATTTTTGGGACTTATCAACACACTAACTGCCAGGGTCATATGGCATCACCAACTCTTTCCCTGTTGGAAGGGTTTCGCGGGAGGCAGCTTGCTCCCTGTTCAGGGAAGCTGCCGGGCCTTGAACCCGGGTCGGCTGCGTGGAAGCCAGTTACACTCAAGATTACTTTACTTACAAGGTTTCGCCAACGTGACGTCACACAATTTGGCACCAATATGGTAGCAGTAGTTGATGCATAATCGACGCGTTTAGTTCAACAATCGAAAACAACAAACAAAACTGAACTGACGGGGTTTAGACACTCGCGGCTAGGGAGGGATTGATTATGGAGGATTCCAGGACAGATCGACCAAGGCTTGACACCACCATGTCTAGAAAGAATCTGAAACTTTGTCTCCGGGGTAGTTTTAGTCCAGGAACACGCCTGTGAGAATGTTAGCTCTCTCCGACCAACGGTGACCGAGATATAGCCCGAGGCATTTTCGGGAGGTCACCTTGTAGACTCATCTTTGATGCTTCATAACTCCGAAACGCATTGCCTGATTAACAAGTTTTGTATATCATTGAACTTGTCTTGAACTATACATTATTGTGACAAAAGAAAATTTAAAAATTGTAAAAATTTTGACTTTCAATTCGTTTGGCATTTTCTTTTTTACCTAGCTTGACCTTTTCGCAGTTGAAATTGCCCTTTTAAACACCTCAAAAATTTTGCTTCATAAAATATCTTTCGATAATTTTTTTAAATGCGTTCTTGCTATAAATTTTTAAATTTTTAGCCCCTAAGGTAGGTATGCAGACGGATTTTTACCATTGCGGTAGTACAGCATTATGTTTAATACCGCAAACAAAGCGATTGCCTTTGTAATCGGTTGCTTGAAATAATATTGCATTGTATTTACGAAGTTTTCATCGTGCAAGTGTCAGAATTTATGAAAATTAACACGCGCCCACACGAGGGGGCGGGCAACTGGCCTCCTCAGGTTTCCACAGGTAGTAAAAAAAAGAAAACACCTTCGCGCAGCGCCACCGTACTTCATCTACCTCTAACTCGAAAAGTTTACAGCTTCTGGCAAAATTTTAGGTCTGGGTCATACCAGGTCAGACTGCAAACCCAGGTCAAGAGGCCTAACCTCGAAAAAAACTTTGGAGGTGCATCAGTGAGATCAAATACAACCTATCGTGCTTAGATTCACATCACATAGTAAGGTCACCGAGCAAGATAATTTTGTCTTGCAGGATTTCTATATCGATAGCCTGGGACAAGGTCAGGGTCACGATCTTTCCATTAGAAATGCATGGGGCAATTGTTAAATTTTGATACCTTGCGAGAAGTGAGAAATGTCGAGAATTGCGGTGGAAGTTTTATTTTTACGTTGTCGTGTCTGACTTGACACTGCAGTTTGATTAATATTCTTTTTATAATACAGACCTAAGCCCGGCTCTAAGTCAAAGCAGGTTTATTTTGAAATTTGACTAGACAATATTATAAGATATATAATCCGATTGGGCTCGACAAGAGCATTCCAATGTTGCTGAACATTTTTTTCTACGTCTCTCCTTTGTTAGCTTTATGCCACAAAATTTAGATTTCCACTTAGTTCCTACCCTCATCGGTGCCGGGTGCCCTTTTCATTGCCAGGTGGTGTACCCCCTTTGGGCCGTGCCGCTCGAAATTTAGTGCCCTACGCCGTTAAACCTAGATGGAACTAGACCGCATTTAGTGATTTCAACTATTGTTTGACAATTAAGTGCCTTTTTGGTCAGCTTTAGCATTATTTGGCATTATATAGATTCAGAAGGCACAATTATTTTCTCAGGGGGGCACCAGATCAGCTCAGAGGGCACATGATCAGCTCCAGGGGGCACCAGATGAGCCCCGCCCGTACGATTATTGGCGACGATGAGGCATTATCTGGAAACGGATGACGTGCCTATACTCTTCCCGGGTGCTTGGAAAGGCAACAGAATGCCCTAACTGACCAAAAAGGCACTTAATTGCCAAACAATACTTTAAATCGCTAAATGCAGTCTGTTTCCATGTAGGCTCAACGGCGTAGGGCACTAAATTTCGAGCAGCACGGCCCAAAGAGGGCACACCACCTGGCGATCAAAAGGGCACCCCGGCACCGATGGGGGGCACGGGCCCCCTGTGCCCCCCTGGCTGCGCCCCTGAGTACATGGTTAAGACAAAAATCACTTTCCACTGGTCTCCTTCTGCCTCGCTGGCCACTGGTCTTCCAACTTCCCACTCAAATTAAAATTCCGAACTGTCCCGTGCCGACAGCAACGATAACATTACCGGACGGTTCCTCTGGTTACGGAGTTCAACAACCTTGAAAGATTAAAGGTACGCAAAGAACTTGGTCAGTGCCGGAAATTAAAGTGATTTGTGGTTTGGAACGATTAAAAATTCTAATATTACCCTCCGTCCCAGTAATATTGATTAAACATTGATAAAATAAAATTTTGTATCTTATTACTTACAGCCTCAAACGCTAGCGCCGAAGTGGCCAGTGGCCAAAAAGCAAGCTTCTGATATATACGCGATCAACAGATAGAAGCACCTGGTGGTCATCGAACTGAATCGATCAGCTGGGCACTGCATCGGCGCCTCTGTGCACTGCATCCTCATTTGGATCCCCTGTCTCAGGTGGCTGAAGACACCTTTGGCCATTTCCAAATGAAACCCCATATTCTCGATGTCCTGAACGCGCCTATGTGGATTACATCCCATCTACACCACAATTCTAGAGTACCTAAGAACGCTTCTGCGTACTGCACCCACCTTTGAAGGGTTTTCTATATTCCTGTTCATGATTTGATATTGAATAATTTTGAAAAGCATGACTTCACAGTGAATTTGAAAATGGTCATGCAATTATTTGCTGCAAAGTCTATGACAAATATTTCTCATGCACCACACTTAAGCACACTGTCACCAAAGACTTACCGTTCCATCTCCCGGACGTATCAACACAACACCACAGCACAAAAATGGCGTCGATGTTTGAGTTCCACCCAATTTCTTCGCCCGATCGCGCATGCGCTTTTGCCGATCAAGTAATTCTTTTTTGGCCTCAGCGGAGATCACTGGCTTGAACTTTGAGATGAGTCCAGTTTTAGGACTCGTGTGAGTCTCTTTCTGTTCTGCTCATCTGAGTTTGCTGTTGAGCGCGGTTTTAAGTATAGATTGCAGTGACGGATCCAAGGGGAGGGGCCAGGGGGCCCGGGCCCCCCCTTTGCTCTGAAGCGCCTCAGTATAGCTTAGCTCATATCGGGCGCCGAAGGCGCCCGATATGAGCGGCGCGCCTGTACCCATTTCGTGCGCCAAGGTGGTAGATACCACTTATTCCGCTTGAATTAACACATAGTCCTTAAAACCATGGCAAAGCGCCCCTGCCCAAACACTAGACGCCTTTACTGGTCTTTTGCGCCCCAGTAAAATGTTGAAGATGAAATTTAGAAAGCTAACAAAAGCGCCCCGGCAAAGAAAAGGCACCACTAGATAGCAGGATTGCGCCATGGGGAACTAATGCACCCCTGAGTAGCCTAGGCGCCCCCTGGATGAAGCGCCCTACGGATATTATATGCGCCCTTGGCTAGGAAAAGCGCCCCTGGGCAGCAAAGGCAAATCTTGGTAACATAGGTGCCCTGGATAACATAAGCGCCCCTTAGATAGAAATAGGCGCTTTAGGAAAATAAAATGCTCACCTTGGGTAGAAAAAGGCGCCCTTTGATAGCCTAGGCGCCCACTGGAAAAACGCCCTACGGATGCCATATGCACCCTTCGATAGCAAAGGCGTCCCTGGACAGCAAAAACAACCCTGGATAACACAAGTGCTGTGGACAGCTAAGGTGCCCCTGGGTAGCAAAGGTGCCCCTAGGAAGGTACCCCTTCGATAGAAAAGCCGCCTGTGGAATAGCCTAGGCACCCCCCTGGATGAAGCGCCCTACGGATATCATATGCGCACTTGGCTAGGAAAGGCGCCCCTGGGCAGCAAAGGCAAATCTTGGTAACATAGGTGCCCTGGACAGCATAAGCGCCCCTGAGATAGAAATAGGCGCTTTAGGAAAATAAAATGATCACCTTGGGTGGGAAAAGGCGCCCTTTGATAGCCTAGGCGCCCACTGGAAAAAGCGCCCTACGGATGTCATATGCACTCTTGGATAGCAAAGGCTCCCCTGGACAGCAAAGACAACCCTGGATAACACAAGTTCTATGGACAGAAAAGGTGCCCCTGGGTAGCAAAGGCGCCCCTAGGAAGGCACACCTTCGATTGAAAAGCCGCCTTTGGATAGCCTAGGCGCCCCTGGATGAAGCGCCCTACGGATACAATATGCGCCCTTAGCTAGGAAAGGCGTCCCTGGGCAGCAAAGGCAAATCTTGGTAACATAGGTGCCCTGGACAGCATAAGCGCCCCTAGATAGAAATAGGCGCTTTAGGAAAATAAAATGCTCACCTTGGGTAGAAAAAGGCGCCCTTGATAGCCTAGGCGACCACTGGAAAAGCGCCCTACGGATGCCATATGCACCCTTGGATAGCAAAGGCGCCCTGGACAGCAAAGACAACCCTGGATAACACAAGTGCTGTGGACAGCTAAGGCGCCCCTGGGTAGCAAAGGCGCCCCTAGGAAGGCACCCCTTCGATAGAAAAGCCGCCTTTGGATAGCCTAGGCGCCCTCTGGATAAACTAGGTGCCCGAGAAGGAAAACGAGCGCCCCACTGGGAAGTACAGGCTCCCTCTGTATAACATAGATGACCCTTATCCACTTTCAGCTGCCCTGGATTGGAGCAGCGCCCCTCAAGAGCAAAGGTGTCCCTGGACAAAAAGCCACCTCCGGGTATCAAAGGCGCTCCTAGATAACATATGCGCCCCTTAGATAGAAATAGGCGCTCCAGGAAAGCAAAATGCGCCCCTTGGTTAAGAAAGGTGCACTTGGATAGCAAAGGCGTCCCTGGACAGCAAAGGCAAATCTGAGAAACATAGGTGCCCTGGACAGAATAGGAGCCCCTTAGATAGAAATAGGCACTTCAGGAAAATAAATGCAACTCTTGGATAGAAGAAGTTCCTTTGATAGTCCAGGTACCCACTGGATAAAGCGCCCACGGATATCATATGCACTTTTGGATAGCAAAGGCGTCCCTGGACAGCAAAGGCAAATCTGAAAACATAGGTGCCCTGGACAGAATAGGAGCCCCTTAGATAGAAATAGGCACTTCAGGAAAATAAATGCAACCCTTGGATAGAAGAAGTTCCCTTTGATAGTCCAGGCACCCACTGGATAAAGCGCCCACGGATATCATATGCACTTTTGGATAGCAAAGGTGCCACTGGACAGCAAAGACAACCCTGGATAACACAAGTGCTTTGGACAGCAAAGGCGCCCCTGGATAGCAAAGGCGCCCCTAGGAAGGCACCCCTTCGATAGTAAAGGTGCCTTTGGATAGCCTAGGCGCCCCCTAGATAAACTAGGTGCCTGAGAAGGAAAATGAGCGCCCCATTGGAAAGTTCAGGCTCCCCCTGTATAACATAGATGTCCCTTATCCATCTTCAGCTACCCTGGATTAGAGCAGTGCCCCTCAAGAGCAAAGGCGCCGCTGGACAAAAAGGCGTCTCCGTATATCAAGGTCACTCCTAGATAATATATGCACCCCTTACATAGAAATAGGCACTTCAGGGAAAGTGAAAGGTGGCCTTTGGTTAGGACGGCGCCCTTGGACAGCCTAGGCGCCCTTTGCATAAAGCGCCATACAGATATCATATGCGCCCTTGCATAGCAAAGGCGCCCCTGGACAGCAAAGTTAACTCTTCTTGAAATAGATGATCTGGACAGCATAGGCGGCATGGATAAACTAGGCGCCTGAGAAAGAAAACAAGCGCCTCGCCTGAGAGTACAGGCGCCCTCAGGATATCATAGGTGTCCCTTTCCATCTTCAGCTGCCCTACTGTCTATGGTTTGGCACACCTGTCCGACAGTCGCGCGCTCTGTTACAGGGCTCGAGCGCTCAATTTGAGCATGGACTGCCTTTAACCACATTTCATTAACCTATAACTGAAGGCTTAGTGCTCCACCGCTGCAACCGGGTGCCTTTTTCAGCATGTGCGCCCCACTTCCGAGAACGCTGCCCTCACCAACCAGCAGTCCTCCCCGCTCGGCAGATGAGCGCCTCTTTTTGATAACTAGGCACTTTATTTCAGTGTTCGAGCGCCTTATTTCAGAATTTTTATTCTCCATCTATTTTGGGCTCCTCCTGGATTGCAGAGGTGCCCCCTCAAGTGTAAAGGCGCCCCTGGATAGAAAAGTGCGCCTCATGTTTGCAAAGGCGCTCCAAGATAGCATATGCGCCGCTTAGATGGAAATAAGCACGCCAGGAAAGTAAAATGCTCCCTTTGGGTAGCAAAGTTGCCCCTTAACAGCGAAGGCAGCCCTAGATAACACAGGTTCTCTGGACAGCATAGGTGCCCTTGAATAAACTGGTGCCCGGAAGAGAAAAATAGCGCCTCACCGGAGACAAAAAGCACCCCAGGATAACGTAGGGGCATGTATTTCAATCATGTCTGTGATTGAAAAATACACCTAGACAGCATATGCGCCCCTGGATAGAAAGACACCTCTGGGCAGTAGCAGCGCCCCTGGAAAGCAATAGTGGAAATTTGCCGAAAAATTGCTCTATGTCTGCAGACGCCGCTTGAAATTCCTTCGGATTCCCCAAATCATAGTATCCTAGGCCTCTTTATCGGTTCATGCTCACAATTAAAAAAAAAATTGCAAGTTTAGACATGTTACCTCTGAGAGTTCATCTGGGGCTTCCTAAGCAGGTTTTAAGACTTGGGTCAATTGCTTTGCAGGAAATATTGATAACACCCGTATTTTGATACCATTTTTTATTGTTATTGTGAGTTGATTGATATGCATACTGACTATGCTAGGCTATATGGTGACCTTGGCCTAGCCTTAGGTCAGGTCATTTTTATGTTTTGACCTAGCATAGTCATATTATACATTATTTGATGATTTGCCGTAACGAGAGGAAGCGAAATGTGCCTAAAAATGATTCTAACTCAACTCTGGCAGACGCTAGAGTATAGAGACAGACATATTGTAAGCTTTGTCTCGGGGGAGGGACCCCAGCGCTGATCGCGGGAAAAATCCCCAATGGCCCCCAGGGGCCCTCAGGGAGTCAGGAAATCTGGCGTGGGTGGAATCCGGTAGGAGGGATTTTGGGTCTCCAAAATCAGCTGAGGGGCCCGTTTCAGTTAAGGGGGCCCAGATCTGGGCCCCCGACGAGCTCATTTGACCTCAGTGCCAACACAGGATTCTCAAGACCAGCGTGGGGTGCCTACCTATTTAAACGGTTTCTAAATAAGCTCAGGGACCCAAAACCACCCCAGGGGTCCAATTTTCAATTCATGGGGCCCAGACACTCTGAGGGGACCATGCAGCAGCTCAGAAGGCCCATAAAACTAATAGGGCGAGATTAGCTGGGTGCCTCAAGGAACTAGTGCCCAGATGCGCACAACGGGCCCCAAACAAGCCGAAGGGATCTATATCAGTTAAACGAAAACGGTACCAACCCAGGGGACCCTGACCAGCTTAAGGGACACTAATCCAGCTTGGGGCTCAGAGCTCAGAGCTCCAGATTTTAGCTCAGAGGGCCCAGGACCTGTTGAGGGGGCCCTATATCAATAAAAGGGCCCCGAAAAGCGTAATAGGCTTCAGCGGCGACATATAGTTTTCAAGTTCAGTGTGAGGGCCTGGTTAACTAAATTGGTCCCAGATCAGCTGAGGGGACTCGACATAAACTCAGGGAAGTCACCAAAAATTCAGGGGCCCAGGCCCGCAAAGGTTCTGCGGCCTATGAGGCTCAGGTTAGCGTCAATCGGGTATTTCAGTATCGAACCGTTAGCCAGGACAACTGTGATAAGTGGAGGTGGTGGATACGACACCTCAGTTTTCGCCATGACCGAAGATAACTGTATTATTTGCTCATCGTGCTTCAGTTAGTGCCAGTGGGTGCTTTCAGCATTTTCTACCAAGGTGCCAGTCGTTAGCTGGCCCGAAATATGCTTGATGGTAAACGTGAACATGTCCTCACTAAGAGCAAGCTTTCATGAAAATAAGCATTTACAAATCCTTTTTTAAACGCGTTTTTCATTGACACTGGCCGCCTTTTGGGTGGTAAATTGGCCAGTGGCGGATCCAGGGGGGCAAAAAGGCATTCTCCAAACGGAAAAGCTCGGGGTAAATCTATGTCTTGACCCCCAAAGCGATCGACCTCCTTTTTACCCCTACTCCTTTTTAGTTTATAAGCAAGATTTTGGTATTTCAACTCTCAACTTCAAACAGAACATAAGTTGATAAGATGTTCCCTGGCCTGTGCCCTCGAATCCGGAAATTTAAAAAGCACTGAAGATTATATATTCGGGCACAGCCCTTCATCAGAATCATGGAGTAAATATCAATAATTCTCAGTTATAGTATAGCCAGTCTAGTATAGCCAGCCTTGGATAGGAAGAAGTATCTCGAGCCCGTATTTTTCACCCTGCGACGTTTTTTTAGCTTTTTGCCTCAAATATCCAAAATTCTACCGGGAAGTGATATTGGTAGCGCAGCTTTTTACTGTGTGACTTTTTTTGCTTTTCGACTTCGGTTTGCCCCTCCCAAACCGACCGGCTGGATCCGCCACTGAAATTGGCGCCCCTCAGGTTCGGCGCCCCCCAGGTTCGGCGCCCTCCGAGCCTGACCCCCCCTTAACGAAATCCTAGATCCGTCACTGATAGATTGAGACCAGACATTGGCACTGAGTCCAAAAAATCGGGAGCACGTGAGAAACGAAAGGAAACATTCTCAAACTGTTTTTTCAGTGTAGGATAAGTTTTACTTGTTTGAATTATTGATGAAGTCGCGACATCTTTGTATATTTTCGTTTTAGGCTGCACGGCCCATTACTAATAAGTTCCTTTGCCCTCGTCTCCATCGAAACAATGGATCCCTTTCTATCACTTTTCATGGCTGCCATTTTTCTTTTTACAAATCTTGTCCAAGTTGTTGCCAGTTCAGTTTTAGGAGTCGGAGTCTCACTAGAGTCATCAAGGGACTTTTTACGGAGACCCCGACTCCACCACCCAAACGAGTAACTCCCACGATGAAGGGCTGATTAAGGAACCAAAGTTGAACGCCCCACAAGGCACAACGACGGTCATCTACCTCAGGTACCCCACTTACCAGCCAGTTGCCAGCTGACCTACGGTATATACGGTACCTACCACCTGCCAGTTGGCCTAAATTATTTTGCCAGAAGTTGAAAAAATGTCGAGTTAGAGGTATATACATGAAGTACGGTGGCGCTGCGCGAAGATGTTTTTTTTACTTCCTGTAGAAACCTGAGGAGGCCGGTTGCCCACCCCCTCGTGTGGGTGCGTGTTAATTTTCATAAATTCTGACACTTGCACGATCAAAATTTCGCAAAGACAATGCAATATGATTGCAATCAACCGATTACAAAAGCAATCGCTTTGTTTGCGGTGTTAAACATAAGGCTGTACTACCGCAGTGGTAAAAAACCGTCTGCATACTTACCTTAGGTGCTAAAAATTTGAAATTTATAGCAAGAACGGATTTTTTATCGAAAGATATTTTATGAAGCAAAATTGTTGAGGTGTCTAAAAGGGCAATTTCAACTGCGAAAAGGCCAAGCTAGGTAAAAAAGAAAAGGTCAAACGAATGGAAAGTCAAAAGTTTTTAAATTTTGAACTTTTCTTTAAAAAAGGATAGTTCAAGACGAGTTCAATGATATACAAAACTTGTTAATCTGGCAATGTGTTTCGGAGTTATGAAGCATCAAAGATGAGTCTACGAGGTGACCCCCGAAAATGCCTCGGGCTATATCTCGGTCACCGTTGGTCGGAGGGAGCTAAGATTCTCACAGGCGTGTTCCTCGCCCAAAACTACCCCGGAGACAAAGTTTCAGATTGTTTTCTAGACATGGTGGTGTCAAATTGAAATATTTTGCTCGTTTTGTCCTGGAATGCCCCTATTATTAAGATGTATTCTTTTTTCATGCTAGGACGTGAGTAGTTCGGCAAGAGTAGGGTTTCTGCCGATTTTTCGTCTAACGTGAAGTGCTCATTTAGACCGATTGAAGTTGCGTTGAATTTTTACAAACCAATTAGTCCCTGATGCCGCGAGAACATTTAAAATGAAGATTTAAAATGAAAGAATACATATGTTGACGGCCACCACGCGCTAATATTTGTATATTTCCGTCGAGCGCGTTATTATTTTTTAATACCAGTTGGATCTTAGAACTCGGGCTGCTTTGCTTCTTTCCATTACTTTGGCTTTGCCGCATTGTTGTTGTGGCTAGGTGATATGGTACCAATATGGTATCAAGGTATTGAAAAGTATCCTTTGGTGGCGCAGCGCAAACGTCACGGTGGGAAGGCGGATCAGGCACCGGCAGCCCGGCCGCCTCACCCAGGAGATACGTAACGGGGTCACCCGCAGCGGGAATCAAGCCGGCCAGCCGGCGTCCCGTTGGGGCAGGCATCGGCCTTAAATGATCCCCTGGCCCCCCGCGGCCCTCGTAGGCTCGGCCGTGCCGGGCGCATGCGGCTGGGGATGGAGCAGCCTATGGCCCGCCGAGTGCGGTGCCGCGTCCCGTAGGGTGCCGGCAAATGGAAACTTCCCTTACATAGTGTGAGTCTAAATATACAGCACTAACACAAAAATACCCGAAAGGCCAAAATATTAAAAAAAAAAGATCCTTTGCCACGGGAAAGGGAGCCCTTTAACCCGCGCCCCACCGGGGAGTCCGGCGCCATTTTCGCCCCACCAGGGGCATCGATGCCCCCTCTAAATCCGAAAATATGGGGGTTAGCGCAAATCTGCAAAGTGCATTGAAAAGCTGACGTGAATTCAGTAAGAAATCACTTGGTATGTTTAAGCGTTCAGGTCAATGGTTTGACTTCCAGAGGTCAAGTTAGGTCAAGATAGGCTATTTCCACTCAAATATTCAATGTTTAAGCAAACTGGGCTTAGCTCCTATGCCATTAGAGCTATTGAGATTTGGTTAATTAGATTTGATATGAAAATGCTAGGACTTTTTCCGCTATGTGGAACGTAATGACCTCCCACCAGTGGTTTGAACCCCAGAGGTCACCTCGTGACCTAATTTGACCTGAGGTCACGAAAGGTCAAAAAGTGACCTTGCCAGATATCAAATGAAAGCCAGTGACGAGACATACACGATTATATTTGATTTAGTGCTCTACCTAAATTAGGTCGTAAGTTATGGTCAAAATACTGTTTTTGAGCCCTGGTGACCTTTGATGACCTCGAAGATGTCAAAGGAAAAATCTTGCCCCTGGGATCCATGAAAGGATGTCTAAGAACGCTTTACTGAGCAAGCCGAGCATTTGCAATCGTTTTTGTGACTTTTAGATCATAAGGCAGCTTTTTCCCATGTTTTTTTCAAGGGGAGAGGTCGCCTCATGACTTGATCTCAGGTCACGAAATCGAAAAATCCCGGATATACATTTTGTAGGCCCTGGAGGGTTCATGAAGTGTAGGAAGTTTCAAATCAATCGACCTAGAAATGTAGCTCTTATAGAGCTAGAAAGTTGAAGTGAGGTGACCTTGGTTGACCTCGCCTGGTGACCTGACCTTGGGTGGCCCGGTGTAAAAAATTCAGGGATGGTGGAAAAATGATGGGGTGGGAGGTAGAACCTCCAACTGCGGTGCTGCGCCTCGTTATTTTTTCTGCTATCCCGAAAAAAAACTTAGGGGGCCCATTGATGGACCCGGTGGGGCGATGGTTAAGCGGCTTTGCAGAGGCAACTTTGAATGCCCTTATTCTTAAGAAAAGACTGACAATATGGCCTTCAAATGGTTAATTTCGAGAAAAAAATTTGATGTAGAATGGTGGAGAAAGAACCATGTTTTCCCTTCGACTCATACTATTCTTGTGAGAGCCGGCTGAAATCGACAAATTTTAACATGGGACATATTGGGTGAAGGAAAGCTTTGTTGCCAGCGTGACGTCACAATAAAGATGGCTCCTGATTCGGGGTTGGGGGCTGAGTTACACTGACCACTCCAATACCACATCGCCAGGTTGTCAAGACATGAAAAATTGCTAAATGAGATTTTTCCCTATGATTTCGAGTTCAGGAACGCGTTTCTTTATATTTACAGATATTTAGGCCCTTCTCTTCATATTTACAATATTTTTAAAGCTTCAAACATTACTTGGATATCAAATGGTCTCATTTTGCTATGGCTAATTATCTTTTGATTACTTATTTAATGACAAAAATGAGAACATTTCATTGGGTTATTACGGATCCCATATTTACAGCATTAGAGATTGACTTAGGTAAAGGATGGTCACAATAAATCCGCCTAGCAGTATTTAAATGCCTAACATTCAGAGTCCCAGTATGGCTGCAAGTGCAATGTACTTGATGGCCGGCTCTATAATGCTGAAGAGGTGAGGGCATGGCGGTACAGTGGTTAACAACCTTCCTTTCAACGCGGCAGCTCGGGTTTAAGGCCCGGCAAATTTCCTCAGTAAGGAGCAATTTGGCTCCCAAGAAACCCTTCCAACATGGCAAGAGTAAGTGACGTCATATAACCCTGGCAGTTGGTGCGTCGATAAACACAAAAAAATTGTTATTGGACCGAGGAGGTCCAGCTTGTTTTTATCTTGGGCACTAATCTGATGTGCTAGACCCTTCGACGGATGAATCCATCCCTCCTCTCAGCATTACAGACTGAATTGGCTCCAGCTGTCACTTCCTTTACAGCTCTCTTTATGGCCTGTGCGTGGACGGCAAGGGAAGTACTCTACCTCACTAAGCTTCCCCATGGACTCTGACGACTTGCACTTCGTCAAGCTGCAGGTCATGATAATGTCGGTGGTGGCCTCCCAGTCGATTACATTGTTGAGGGTAGTCGCCTGAGTGTTCGGGTAGGGCATGATCCGCAGCCTGAGGGAGGTGTTCTTCTCCATCTCCTACTCTCCTCTGATGGAGGTAGTCTTGAGAACGACGAACTTCTTCCTTCTCGCTGCAGAGCATGCCCATCAGGATCGCCTCGGTGTGAGCGAACCATGCAGAGGAGCACACGGAGTGCATGACACTCAACTGCACCACCTTGGGCTGGGTACGAAGGCAGAAGAGCTCAAACAGGATACTCCGAGGGTTTTTGTTCGCGTTCTTTTTGCTACAGCGCTGAAATGACCGAACGGATGCGCCCCAAAATTCTGCACATCATACTGAATCCTTTGCAATGTGGGAGATATGATTAACAGGCGTGGATCTATGGGGATCCATGGGGAGGGGGCACGCGGTGGGGGCACCCTCCCCTGGGCCAGCTGCGTGCCCGGCTAAAAGCCCCAGCGCGCGGCTAGTGGGCGCCCCCTAACCAAAGGTGCCCCCCAGACCGAAATCCTGGATCTGAGCCTGCTTCAGGCGATCCCGACCCCTTCCGACCTGGTCCGATATGCTGCCTCCGCGTGCAGAAGGGCATACCCAGCCTCTTCTTAGACTAATCTTCTATTCGGGCTAAAGCAAAATACATATTGCAAGGTGCAAGGCTGCAAGATCAAAACACTATTTTGTATCAGTGTACCCCTCCAGTAGCGCAACCAAGGGGTGGGGCAGGGGGCTATGGCCCCCTCCCCCGAAATTTTTGGGGCACCCTTTGAGGTAAAAAAAAATATATATATATATATATCAACAATAAAAACATGGTGCTATACCAGAAATAATGAAAGGAGGGGGACGCACACCATGATCGAAAATAGGGCCACATAGGATTTGGACACACATTGTACCAGCAGCGTAGCCAAAGGGGTTCCTAGGGATCCGTGGACCTCATTGGGCCGATCTTAAGCACTGCAAAAGATTCTCGGGTCAGGGGGCCTACCTTGGTCAGGAGGCCCATCTCGGAGGGGGATACACCTTGATCGATATTAGGGGCACACAGGATTTGGGCACATATTAAACAAGTGGCGAAACTAGGGGGTCCTAGGGATCAGCGGACCCCCTGGGACCGATCTCAAGCACTGCAACATATTCTCGGACAAGGGGGGCCCACCTTGATCAGAGGGCCCACCTCGGGGGTGGGGGGGGGCTCACCGTGACCAATGTTAGGGCGCACATTGGACCAATAGCGTAGCCTAGGGGCTATAGGGGTTCGTGGACCCCCTTTTGGGTCGATCTTAAGCACTGCAAAGGATTCTCGGGTCAGGGGGCCAACCTAAGCAGGAGGCCCACCTGGGAGGGGCACACCTTGATCGATATTAGGGGCACACAGGATCTGGGCACACATTGGATTAGTGGCGTAGCCAATGGGGGGGTCCTAGTGGTCCGCAGACCTCCTTAAAGGATTCTCGGATCAGGGGCCCCCGAGTCAGTCTCAGGCCCCCCGCCCTGATAGTAGGTCTCAGAGGGGAGTTGGCCTCAGTCCGTCCCTCCCCGCCCCCCCGAAAGTCAGTTTCAGAGCGCCTCTGAGATGTTTTCAGGGGGCCCCCGAAAATTGACCTCAGGGCCCCCCGAGAGACGGTCTCAGGGCTGCCCGAAAGTCGGTTTCAGGGCCCCCTGAGAGTAAGTCTCAGGGAACCCCGAGAGTCGTTTACAGAGGCCCCCGAGAATCGGTCTCAGGTGGCGCCCGAGGGGCCAGTCTCAGGAGCATCCCCCGAGAGTCAGTTTCAGGGCTTCCTCAAAAGTCGTTCTAGGGGGGCCAGGAGAGTCGGTCTCAGGGGCCAGGAGAGCCGGTCTCAGGGGCCAGGAGAGTCGGTCTCAGGGGCCAGGAGAGTCGGTCTCAGGGGCCAGGAGAGCCGGTCTCAGGGGCCAGGAGAGCCGGTCTCAGGGGCCAGGAGAGCCGGTCTCAGGGGCCAGGAGAGTCGGTCTCAGGGGCCAGGAGAGCCGGTCTCAGGGGCCAGGAGAGCCGGTCTCAGGGGCCAGGAGAGCCGGTCTCAGGGGCCAGGAGAGCCGCTCTCAGGGGCCAGGAGAGCCGGTCTCAGGGGCCAGGAGAGCCGGTCTCAGGGGCCAGGAGAGCCGGTCTCAGGGGCCAGGAGAGCCGGTCTCAGGGGCCAGGAGAGTCGGTCTCAGGGGCCAGGAGAGCCGGTCTCAGGGGCCAGGAGAGCCGGTCTCAGGGGCCAGGAGAGCCGGTCTCAGGGGCCAGGAGAGCCGGTCTCGGGGGCCCTGATAAACAATCGTGGGAGGCCCAAGTTGTTATAAGGTGCCCATCAGTTTTAGTATAAGAGGACCTCCCCTCAGAGGGCCCCGAAAGCTAATATGGGGACCTGAGAATTAGTATCATGGGTGCCGCCAAGTGTTGCACTCAGCGGGTCCCATAGTGTGAAGGGCGTCGCTCTCAGGAGCCAAGAGTTACTTTCAAAGGGCCCGGAAAGCCCGGAAAAAACTAATTTGGAGACCCGAGAGCTAGTTTCATGGGTGCCGCAGTGTTTGCCTCAGGGAGCCCCCGAGAGGCAATCTTGGGAACTCTCGAGAGTTAGCCTCAAGTTATGCCCCCGAGTTTTGGTCTAGGGAGACCCCCGAGAGTCAGTCCCGGGGAGCGGCCCAAAATGAGTATCAGAGGGCCACCGGGAGTCAGTCTCAGGGACATCCGAGAGCTAAGTACGGGGCTCTGAGAGTAATTCACGGACATGCTGCCGAGTTTTGGTCTAACGGGCCGAGAGTATATCTCAGGGGCCCCGAGTTGGCCTCAGGTCCTTTAGGACTAATCTGGGGCCTCCGAGGGTTAGTCTCAGGTGCGCCAAACACTCAGTCTGAGGCATTTTTCCTCCTGAGTGTTAGTCTCATGGGGGGGGGCAGAGTTAGTCTCAGAGGGCTATCGGGAGTGATTCCTGGCCCCCCTCTATTCTCAGAAGTATTCTCAGAGGGCCCATCAGTTCTGGTTTAAGGCACATATAGCCTCATCAGCTGACGTGCCCTAAAAAAGTCAATCATCATCATCACAATTTTGGTCTAAGAGGCTCCGGGAATCCGTCTCAGTCGTCTCCTGAGAGCTTATCGGAGGATGGACCAAAAATGAGCCTTATGAGTGCCACCAAGTGTTGAACTCGGGGAGCCCCAGAGCTTCCCAGGGGGTCCCAAAGAACTAATCTCGGAAGCCCCGGTTATTTTTCAGGGGCCTTTCAGTTTTGGTCTAAGGGGGCCCGAGAGCCATGCTCAGAGACCCGACAATTAGTCTCAGGGGTGGGGGCGCGGTAGTGGAGTGGTCAGCGCAGCTGGCTTCCACGGAGCCGAACCGGGCTCAAGGCCCGGCGGCTTCCCTGAACAATGAGCAAGCTGGCTCCCGAGAGACCCTTCCAAGAGGGAAAGAGTTGGCAACGCTATATAACCCTGGCAGTTG
The DNA here is from genome assembly GCA_034440635.1 of Lepas anatifera. Lineage (NCBI taxonomy): Eukaryota > Metazoa > Arthropoda > Thecostraca > Lepadidae > Lepas > Lepas anatifera. The sequence continues at coordinate 1,423,506 of JAOTON010001730.1, read as the reverse complement.
GTGCGTTGGTAAGCCCCAAAATTTAATTATATTGGTCTCAGGACTGTTGGTCTAGGAGGCCTTCGGGAGTTGGTCTCAGGCCCCCCCCCCTCCCATCTGGTGTTGCCCTCAGGTGTCCCCGAGTGCTAGTCTCAGCAAGCATCCCTGAGCAACAAGCCCCTCCTCTCCCCGCTCAGAGTTAGCCTCAGGGCCTCCCGAGAGTAAGTTCCCGGGGCCCCCAAAAGGCAGCCGCAGGGTACCCCCAAATGCTGGTTTTGGTGGACCGAAGTACTGATTTGCGGAACAAGTGTTGGTTTCGGGGGTCCCCAAGTCGTGGTTTCGGCGTCATATCAAGTGTTAAGGACAAGACTGGAGATCTCTTCTCGACCCAGGGGGAGGGGGGTCTTCGCTGACTTAGCGCTGGGACAGCAATACAAGCCCTATACAAAGCCTATCGGAGATCCCAAATCCAAGGGAGTCCTGACCCACAACCCCGAGGGACCTCCACCTATGGCTAGGGAAGGGTAAGTGAGCAGTTTCATCAGTAGAACCGTCCAAGGAATAGGTATTATATAGCATCTAAGGTACACTCCCATATCCCTTATATTGAGCGTTCTTTTTCCTCTCCACGTCTTCTAGAATTTAAAATACAATCAAAATATACCGCTTAAGATATCATCTACGCTCATTGCGTCCAAAAAAAAAATGCAAATCGAAATTGGCGATCTGGCACCAGTAACGAAGGAAATGTAAAAATGACTATAGTTTTTTTTATAATCTAGAAGATAGAATTGAACAGGTAATTTTGAACTCCAGCTGATTCTAGATTGATAAGCCCGACCTGAATCACAGTCTTCTGAAACATTCGGAAATGATTCTTTTTTTCAAATGAATTGGTAGGAAATTAGACACACAAGGATAATTACAGAAATGAATGAACATAATCCGAAGAAGGGAAAATTACATGAAAAGTTAAAAATAATAACAGCGAGGTGAGCCAGGGCGATAAATATCTCGGGCGCCTATTGTCTTGGTAGCTTGGTCCTCTACAACATAGCGAGGGTAAGAAAATAGCTGTGTTTAATTCAATAGGGTCTGTCTGCGGAATAGACGTCATATTACGTCCGGGACGCATTCCCATATCCCTTGTACTCTGCTTCATTTGTATTCTCGTTCTGTGGAAAATTCCTGAAAGAGTTCCTGAATTCGGTGCTAGCAAAGTATTGGGAATAATTTCCGAAGATGAGACTGTAATTTCTTTGTGCTCAAAACGATTGACCTTCAATACCTTCAAAATCAAAGCTTATAAGACTGAGCAGTTTGATAACAAGAGTGCATTATGGTGGAGTCAGATTCAACATCATTTACGCAGCAACATGACATTTGCCGGAATGTGCCATAAAGCTAGCTGTTTTTATAGCCACATTGTCATAAACCTATGGGCCAGCTTTAATATCTGGAGACCAAAATTTACCAACTCTTGTTCTGATCGAGAAAAATAAAACTATAAAGAAAGTAAGAGCAAACACTTAAAAAGGCACCGCAGAATTTGTTTGTGGAAATGAAAGGTTAAAATACGATACGAAAAGCATAAAAGATGACCCCCCGGTTACAGAGGGGCCCTCAACGGTTGTCGGACCCCTTGGCCGGATCCTGGCTATGCCACTGCATTGTACATTTGGTTGTACATTTGGGCACACACAAAAACCTTTTGGGGCACACACAGCACATCAGACACACGTTAACTTGCATTTGGGAACGGGTAGGCTCAGGATGTAGAGGACACGTTTTAGAGGCCCCCCAGAGCTGCTCTTATAGGCCCCCAAAAGTTAGTCTCGGGGGCCCCCAGATTCGGTCTTGAGACTGTACAACACTTGATAATTTTTTCATCTTGAACTGTGAGCGATCAAATATTTGAGCGCAATGCGTGCAAAAAAAATAGCATCTTTCAGCAAACTAATAATTTTTATTTCATTTGTGCAGCTGCATTATTGTGCACATGGGTCGTGCACTGGTATTATGTTGCAGCCTTGTTATACGTTTAAAATCATTGGCTCCACTTATACTCTCTTCTGTTGGTTGTCTGCGGGTCGTTGAGAAAACGACAATCCTATGATTAGCCATGGCACGCTCACAAACCAGCAGTTGACACAACTCAGAATCTTAATTTTATATTGGGTCATGCGGAAGAGGCATGGCATAATTGCTCGTTGAAATGTTACATCATTTCCCAACGGAAGTGTAGATAAGTAGTTCATCTCAACGCAGCATTGTACGTCCCGACATATAATGAACCTAGTTTTTATGATTCATAGGTTTTTACCTAAACCAAAATTGGGGGAGCGCATACAGGTAAAAACCAACTATGACCATCTTAACACGCGCATTGACAGGGGGTGGGTACTCGTCCCCCCTCGGGTTTTTCGGAGATAGGATAAAAACGGCGGCGCGTAGCGCCGCTGTACCTGGCTTTCCTGTTTCTCTCATCATTTTTACAAATTTTGTCAAAACTTTAAGGTTAGGTCATCTCAGGTCAGGTTTCAAGTTTCTGAACGTACCAGTATCAATCTGCTTCAGCGGTGTGTACTACAATGTTGATCCAACTGGTAAGTCACAAAAATGTACATCGAACAATAATGGAAATCATAAGGTACTCCGTTCGAGGAAACGATTATCTTTAAGTGAACTATAGCTCCTAGTCAGTCGCCTACGTGGTAAGTAACAGTGAGATCATGGGACCGAGGACATATTTGTTAAGAGTTGGAGATCACATTGGGCTCGATAAAATATTTCATCGGGGACGATTTACCTTCTCCGCTGAAACTGGCTTACAGAGTTATGACTCCGGAGCACAGTCATGAATGCAAAGAAACTTCTCCGTAATGCATTTGGCACCGAAGTGAAAAAATGAAAACAATAACAAAACTAACACACTCAAATAGGCATACACAATAGACTGATCCCTCGCTCCTGAATTCAAGAGTACCTGAAAAATATTGGTTTCATATTCACCATTATTCATATTCATATGATTAGTCCTGTGTCGTCCAGCCCTCAGCGTCTCTGTGTCGTCGAGTCCTCAGCGTCTTTGTGTCATCCAGCCCCTCAGCGTCTCTGTGTCATCCAGCCCTCAGCGTCTCTGTGTCGTCCAGCCCTCAGCGTCTTTGTGTCGTCCAGTCCTCAGCGTCTTTGTGTCGTCCAGGCCTCAGCGTCTCTGTGTCGTCCAGGCCTCAGCGTCTCTGTGTCATCCAGCCCTCAGCGTCTCTGTGTCGTCCAGTCCTCAGCGTCTTTGTGTCATCCAATCCTCAGCGTCTTTGTGTCGTCCAGGCCTCAGCGTCTCTGTGTCGTCCAGCCCTCAGCGTCTTTGTGTCGTCCAGTCCTCAGCGTCTCTGTGTCGTCCAGACCTCAGCGTCTCTGTGTCGTCCAGCCCTCAGCGTCTCTGTGTCGTCGAGTCCTCAGCGTCTTTGTGTCATCCAATCCTCAGCGTCTTTGTGTCGTCCAGGCCTCAGCGTCTCTGTGTCGTCCAGCCCTCAGCGTCTTTGTGTCGTCCAGTCCTCAGCGTCTCTGTGTCGTCCAGACCTCAGCGTCTCTGTGTCGTCGAGTCCTCAGCGTCTCTGTGTCGTCGAGTCCTCAGCGTCTTTGTGTCATCCAGCCCTCAGCGTCTCTGTGTCATCCAGCCCTCAGCGTCTCTGTGTCGTCCAGTCCTCAGCGTCTTTGTGTCATCCAATCCTCAGCGTCTTTGTGTCGTCCAGGCCTCAGCGTCTCTGTGTCGTCGAGTCCTCAGCGTCTTTGTGTCATCCAGCCCTCAGCGTCTCTGTGTCATCCAGCCCTCAGCGTCTCTGTGTCGTCCAGTCCTCAGCGTCTTTGTGTCATCCAGCCCTCAGCGTCTTTGTGTCGTCCAGGCCTCAGCGTCTCTGTGTCGTCGAGTCCTCAGCGTCTTTGTGTCATCCAGCCCTCAGCGTCTCTGTGTCGTCGAGTCCTCAGCGTCTTTGTGTCATCCAGCCCTCAGCGTCTCTGTGTCATCCAGCCCTCAGCGTCTCTGTGTCGTCCAGTCCTCAGCGTCTTTGTGTCATCCAATCCTCAGCGTCTTTGTGTCGTCCAGGCCTCAGCGTCTCTGTGTCGTCCAGCCCTCAGCGTCTTTGTGTCGTCCAGTCCTCAGCGTCTCTGTGTCGTCCAGACCTCAGCGTCTCTGTGTCTTCCAGTCCTCAGCGTCTTTATGTCGTCCAGCCCTCAGCGTCTTTGTGTCGTCCAGCCCTCAGCGTCTCTGTGTCGTCCAGCCCTCAGCGTCTCTGTGTCATCCAGTCCTCAGCGTCTCTGTGTCGTCCAGCCCTCAGCGTCTTTGTGTCGTCCAGCCCTCAGCGTCTCTGTGTCATCCAGTCCTCAGCGTCTCTGTGTCGTCCAGCCCTCAGCGTCTTTGTGTCGTCCAGTCCTCAGCGTCTTTGTGTCGTCCAGTCATCAGCGTCTCTGTGTCGTCCAGTCCTCATCGTCTTTGTGTCGTCCAGTCCTCAGCGTCTCTGTGTCGTCCAGTCCTCAGCGTCTTTGTGTCGTCCAGTTCTCAGCGTCTTTGTGTCGTCCAGTCCTCAGCGTCTCTGTGCCGTCCAGTCATCAGCGCCTTGTGTCGTCCAGTTCTCAGCGTCTTTGTGTCGTCCAGTCCTCAGCGTCTCTGTGTCGTCCAGTCCTCAGCGTCTCTGTGTCGTCCAGCCCTCAGCGTCTCTGTGTCCTCAGCGTGAATGACCTCGGAATAGTTGTTCTGCAGTTTGATAAGTGTGTAGCGTCCGTCGCGTGGCGTGCCACAGACAAGCTGTTCGATAATATCTGGCTTTGCCCTATCAACGCCGAACGTCCCACTTTGCTGAGGTATCGGAGGATGAGCGGCGCAGTAGGCAGCGTCCTTGTCTACTGAGCCACAGGTTCCGGGTTCGAGTCCCGGCAGATCCTCTGAATAAGTTGACCTGATCCTCAAAATCCATCCTAACAGGGTGAGAGTTGGCGACGCCGTATTCCGCTGGCTGCTGGCGCGCCGTTAAAGGTAATGTGGCATCTTCATAACGTGATTTTAACTGAGATAGCCAAATTGTAAAACATGCCGGAAAACCCGGTACTCAATATATCATTTGTCTTTAAACTCAAAATATCCTTAGAGAAAAGCTAAAAACCTACCTGAAATGTACCCTACATGTACTCTTAGCAGCAGGCCACAGTTGGCAGCTGTTGGTGTGACGACATATGCTGACGTCACGGTGAGTATCAGCCAATCGAAGCCCTTGAAACCTGTTGAATATAGTAGTGGTTGCCTGATCATGACATCATCCACAAGCAGATTTTTATTTATTTCCCTAGAGGAGCATTTTACAAATCAAAATATTCAGCTTATTGTACATTTTTCACAGAAACAATGGACACTTCCATGATTTCGGCTAAAAGTACTCCCAAATACACTAAATTTCACGATTCAACCAAGGTGGTTCCAATGTTACAAAATTGATCGAACCAATGTTCGAACAATTTTGGAATTTTGTAGCGTGGTGTGGGGTGGAGCAGCTGACGTACACATGAAACGGATTGAACGTGTCAAGCATAAATTTTTGATGTGGTTGTGTGCTAGGTGTCGAGTAGTAGGGCCCTCACTCCAGTATGAGGAGTTGATGGATATTTGTGGAATGAGCTCTTAAGCGGCCCGACGAGAGCAGATGGATTTGATGTTTATAAGAGATGTCCATCGCCACAAAGTAGACTCTCCATTTTCTGCTTTCTAAGCTCCCACTGGCTGTGCCCACCCGGCAGCTCCGCACCAGAGCTACATTTCATGTGATGTACGCCCGGATAAATATCGTCCGGAACGGTCTATTTTGCCGAATACCGAAGGCGTGCAACGCCTTTTTAAATGCAAACCACGATGTAGATGTGTGGTATCGAAGTGTCACGGAATTCAAGAAACGTGTTGTTTTATACTTACGTGACAGGAGATAATGACGGTTGTGCCTGTTTCTGTATTGATATTTATTGTTTTAAACCTTTTGACTTCACCTGTCAGTGGGTGCCCAATGCCCATGCCTGTTGGTGATTCTTGAAATACATACATACATACATACAAGGTGCCACATTCCCTTTAAGCCTGGACGTGGTTGTTGCCCCGGCCGTTGCGCCTCCAGTGACAAGTCGACAGATGCTCACGTGGCGGGGGTGTGTGCCACAGATGCTCACGTGGCGGGAGGTGTGTGCCAGAGATGCTCACGTGGCAGGTGTGTGCCTCAGATGCTCACGTGGCGGGAGGTGTGTGCCACAGATGCTCACGTGGCGGGAGGTGTGTGCCAGAGATGCTCACGTGGCAGGAGGTGTGTGCCACAGAGTTCGGCGATTCGGAATCGTGTCGTCTCACGGGAGCGCTGTATGGGAGATCTTTAGTTATAGTTTTTTTCAATAATTTATTTCATGAGTCACTGCGCGGGATGGGGGCGGGGTGGGCGTGGGTAAACCTTTCGCCAGTGTCTGGCGTTTCCTGATCGGGGTTCAGCAGGCGACTCATCTTTCACGCTTCATATTATGGGGATAGTCTTTCGTAAATAAACAACTCCCTCATGTCGGACCAACCCGGGAGCTGTGTCACGTATGAGCAGCTCGTTAATGTCGGGCCTTCTCCGGGAGATGTGCCACGTATGAGCAGCTCCTTAATGTCGGACCTTCTCTGGGAGATGTGCCACGTATGAGCAGCTCGTTAATGTCGCACCTTCTCCCGCAGGTGTGCCACGTATGAGCAGCTCGTTAATTTCGGGCCTTCTCCGGGAGATGTGCCACATATGAACAGCTCGTTAATGTCGGGCCTTCTCTGGGAGATGTGCCACGTATGAGCAGCTCGTTAATGTCGCACCTTCTCCCGCAGGTGTGCCACGTATGAGCAGCTCGTTAATTTCGGGCCTTCTCCGGGAGATGTGCCACATATGAGCAGCTCGTTAATGTCGGGCCTTCTCCGGGATATGTGCCACGTATGAGCAGCCCGTTAATGTCGGGCCGTCTCCGGGAGATGTGCCACGTATGAGCAGCCCGTTAATGTCGGGCCTTCTCCGGGAGATGTGCCACGTATGAGCAGCCCGTTAATGTCGGGCCTTCTCTGGGAGATGTGCCACGTATGAGCAGCTCGTTAATGTCGGACCTTCTCTGGGAGATGTGCCACGTATGAGCAGCTCGTTAATGTCGCACCTTCTCCCGCAGGTGTGCCACGTATGAGCAGCTCGTTAATGTCGCACCTTCTCCCGCAGGTGTGCCACGTATGAGCAGCTCGTTAATTTCGGGCCTTCTCCGGGAGATGTGCCACATATGAGCAGCTCGTTAATGTCGGGCCTTCTCTGGGAGATGTGCCACGTATGAGCAGCTCGTTAATGTCGGGCCTTCTCCGGGATATGTGCCACGTATGAGCAGCCCGTTAATGTCGGGCCGTCTCCGGGAGATGTGCCACGTATGAGCAGCCCGTTAATGTCGGGCCTTCTCTGGGAGATGTGCCACGTATGAGCAGCTCGTTAATGTCGGGCCTTCTCCGGGATATGTGCCACGTATGAGCAGCCCGTTAATGTCGGGCCTTCTCCCGCAGGTGTGCCACATATGAGCAGCTCGTTAATGTCGGGCCTTCTCCGGGAGATGTGCCACGTATGAGCAGCCCGTTAATGCGGGCCTTCTCTGGGAGATGTGTCACGTATGAGCAGCTCGTTAATGTCGGGCCTTCTCTGGGAGATGTGCCACGTATGAGCAGCTCGTTAATGTCGGGCCTTCTCTGGGAGATGTGCCACGTATGAGCAGCTCGTTAATGTCGCACCTTCTCCCGCAGGTGTGCCACGTATGAGCAGCTCGTTAATGTCGCACCTTCTCCCGCAGGTGTGCCACGTATGAGCAGCTCGTTAATTTCGGGCCTTCTCCGGGAGATGTGCCACATATGAGCAGCTCGTTAATGTCGGGCCTTCTCCGGGATATGTGCCACGTATGAGCAGCCCGTTAATGTCGGGCCGTCTCCGGGAGATGTGTCACGTATGAGCAGCTCGTTAATGTCGGGCCTTCTCTGGGAGATGTGCCACGTATGAGCAGCTCGTTAATGTCGGGCCGTCTCCGGGAGATGTGCCACGTATGAGCAGCCCGTTAATGTCGGGCCTTCTCTGGGAGATGTGCCACGTATGAGCAGCCCGTTAATGCGGGCCTTCTCTGGGAGATGTGTCACGTATGAGCAGCCCGTTAATGTCGGGCCTTCTCTGGGAGATGTGCCACGTATGAGCAGCTCGTTAATGTCGGGCCTTCTCTGGGAGATGTGCCACGTATGAGCAGCTCGTTAATGTCGCACCTTCTCCCGCAGGTGTGCCACGTATGAGCAGCTCGTTAATGTCGCACCTTCTCCCGCAGGTGTGCCACGTATGAGCAGCTCGTTAATTTCGGGCCTTCTCCGGGAGATGTGCCACATATGAGCAGCTCGTTAATGTCGGGCCTTCTCCGGGATATGTGCCACGTATGAGCAGCCCGTTAATGTCGGGCCGTCTCCGGGAGATGTGTCACGTATGAGCAGCTCGTTAATGTCGGGCCTTCTCTGGGAGATGTGCCACGTATGAGCAGCTCGTTAATGTCGGGCCGTCTCCGGGAGATGTGCCACGTATGAGCAGCCCGTTAATGTCGGGCCTTCTCTGGGAGATGTGCCACGTATGAGCAGCCCGTTAATGCGGGCCTTCTCTGGGAGATGTGTCACGTATGAGCAGCCCGTTAATGTCGGGCCTTCTCTGGGAGATGTGCCACGTATGAGCAGCTCGTTAATGTCGGGCCTTCTCCGGGAGATGTGCCACGTATGAGCAGCCCGTTAATGCGGGCCTTCTCTGGGAGATGTGTCACGTATGAGCAGCCCGTTAATGTCGGGCCTTCTCTGGGAGATGTGCCACGTATGAGCAGCTCGTTAATGTCGGGCCGTCTCCGGGAGATGTGCCACGTATGAGCAGCCCGTTAATGTCGGGCCTTCTCTGGGAGATGTGCCACGTATGAGCAGCTCGTTAATGTCGGACCTTCTCTGGGAGATGTGCCACGTATGAGCAGCTCGTTAATGTCGCACCTTCTCCCGCAGGTGTGCCACGTATGAGCAGCTCGTTAATGTCGGGCCTTGTCTGGGAGATGTGCCACGTATGAGCAGCTCGTTAATGTCGGGCCTTTTCTGGGAGATGTGCCACGTATGAGCAGCTCGCTTATGTCGGGCCTTGCCGGGTGGTGTGCTGCAGATGAGCAGTTTGTTATTGTCGGACCTTGCCGGGTGGTGTGCTGCAGATGAGCAGTTTGTTACTGTCGGACCTTGCCGGGTGGTATGTCTGCAGATGAGCAGTTTGTTATTGTCGGACCTTGCCGGGTGGTGTGCTGCAGATGAGCAGTTTGTTACTGTCGGACCTTGCCGGGTGGTGTGCTGCAGATGAGCAGTTTGTTATTGTCGGACCTTGCCGGGTGGTGTGCTGCAGATGAGCAGTTTGTTATTGTCGGACCTTGCCGGGTGGTGTGCTGCAGATGAGCAGTTTGTTATTGTCGGACCTTGCCGGGTGGTGTGCTGCAGATGAGCAGTTTGTTATTGTCGGACCTTGCCGGGTGGTGTGCTGCAGATGAGCAGTTTGTTATTGTCGGACCTTGCCGGGTGGTGTGCTGCAGATGAGCAGTTTGTTATTGTCGGGCCTTGCCGGGTGGTGTGCTGCAGATGAGCAGTTTGTTACTGTCGGACCTTGCTGGGTGGTGTGCTGCAGATGAGCAGTTTGTTATTGTCGGACCTTGCCGGGTGGTGTGCTGCAGATGAGCAGTTTGTTATTGTCGGACCTTGCCGGGTGGTGTGCTGCAGATGAGCAGTTTGTTATTGTCGGACCTTGCCGGGTGGTGTGCTGCAGATGAGCAGTTTGTTAATGCCGGGCCTTGCCGGGTGGTGTGCTGCAGATGAGCAGTTTGTTAGGCTGTCGGTGGATACGCTGGAAGAGCTGGACTGGTGTCTGGACCAGCTGGAGACAATCCAGACACACCGCTCCGTCTCTGACATGGCAACCAGCAAGGTAAGAAGCAGCGGCTAACGCATCTGTGAGATGGCCGCTGCATTGGTGGCGGGCCTATGGCAGCAGTACAAGTTGGTCCAATTCCTTTGACTGGAACGTTAATGGGAAATTTCACCATATTTCTGCATAGCGTTATTTTTCTGACCTTAAAAGTATGTTTGACGAACGACAAATCTACAGCCCAAATAGGGTGGTGTGTACCTCCCTCAGCAGTCAACTTGTGGCACTGATTTCCAACGCCTGGCGCTGATTAATTTCACGTCTACATAACAAAAACCCAACATTGAAATCATGAATTTTGATAAAGTGATATCGATAACTTTTAAGAGTTTATTCAACAACACAAAGAAATCGTCTTATACTAAATGAGAACTGCGACGGAGGCCCCAGCTTACACTATGACCAAGATGTGTGCAATTAACTGTCTAATAAATACTGTGATGAATGGCTGTACACGCTTACATACAAACGGTGAATTTGTTCAGTTTTGCATCTAGGACTCCAGGAGACTAGCACTTTAACGACTCCTCAACTTAAAATCACGCTCCTGGGCTTCGCATTTTGAAATATTTCAACTTATAAATTATGTACATATCGCAAGTTCATGACATACTCAACACACACAGCAGCTATACGCAAACTGGGTAAACATATCCATTTAACGGGGAAGGTTCGTCCCGGCGCCCAACATTTTACCATGCAAACACGAATCATCTGCCTGGCCACCCTATCGTGGACAATATAACATGTCAAAATTAACACGGCTGGAAAATGGCTGGTCAATTCACCGAATGAATTCTGACCCTCCAACGTAAAGATCCCATCTTCTTACTTTGCGACCTCGATCTGGAGCAGGTAAGAGTTTCCATTCAGCAATATACACACACACACAAAAGAATTATCTTATTAATATCTTAAATCTTATTATCCAGAAATTGTATTAATATACTTAGTATTTATTTTTTCTATAGAAAAAGATAAATATAA